>BQNB010050324.1:28154-41563 GCA_026074375.1 Tanacetum coccineum | reverse complement strand
TCTTCGATGCTATAACCATGCTTGAGTTGGTGACGCTTGTGCCATGAAATAGATTAGAGTTGGTGAAGATGTTTCTTGAAGAGAGATTATGTAGAGATCAGATCCACGATTACCCGTAAGTAGGTCGTTTCCCTGAAGATCTCTCATAAAGCAAGTAAATTTCTAGAATGCAACCTCCAAATCCGCATCACAGAATTGACCAAGCGAGAATAAATTATGATTAAGGCCTTCGACGTAATACACCCTCTTGATAGTGATTTTTCCTTGAACCAAATCCCTGTATCTAAGAATCAGGGCAAATTGATCATTCTCGAACTGCACCGTACCCAGATATTTCTCGATAAAATTACACAGCAACTTAGGGTTTCTCGTCATGTGCTTTGTGCATCCAGAGTCGATGATGAATAGGATGATTTATACAATCTATAAAAGATTTAGAACGATAAAGCATTTGTTAAATTAGATCCTAAATCATTTGTGGGTGTTGAGTCATTAGTTCTCTTAGATTTAATATCTATAGTGGGACTAATACTCATTGATACATAGTTAGTCCAAATTTAGGCACCCATTTATTTTTAGTTTTAGGCATCCATTTTATCATGATGGATATTGTTTCTCAATCCACCAAGTCCATGTCTTACTTGTTGTCTCATAAAGCATCCTAAAGTAACTCTTGGATTTCTGGATAGTAGATTCGAATGCAACAATTTTCATATGGGGTGTTGCAACAGATTGGTTCGAAGTTCTTTTGGGTTTCCTAGTACTAATATGCACTACTTTAGGCTTTTTAGTTCTAGCATTCACGTCATTGATAAACTTAGAAACACAAGCATCATGATTCAAATTAAACACATAATTGTCACAAGTTACACAAACAGCTTTAACTTTGAAGTTCTAGACTTTAAACTGTCATTACACACAGTTTTAGACTTTGTTTTATTAAAAAAAACTAGAAATCTTATGGTGGTCTTCTACTTCGTTCTACTTTATCTTCACTTGATTGTTGTTTTGCACGACCTTTTCTTTCAATTGAGTGCTCCTAGGCTGTGGTCTGCTAACACTAGTGTGCTGGTGTCTGCTAACTACTATTCTTCTATGAATTACAACAAAGAAGTAGAAATGGATGCGAGTATATAGTATTCCAAAATCTTAGGACAAATTGAGGTGTCTAGTATGTGTACGTGCATAGAGTGTTCTAATTGTACATTCCTGGTCCTAGATGGTCTAATCACATTCGCGTTTCTTACAGCTT
Source organism: Tanacetum coccineum (assembly GCA_026074375.1). NCBI lineage: Eukaryota > Viridiplantae > Streptophyta > Magnoliopsida > Asterales > Asteraceae > Tanacetum > Tanacetum coccineum. The sequence goes on along the minus strand of BQNB010050324.1, from coordinate 40,311 downwards.
GTTTTCCAGTTTGAGGCAAAATCTATGGAGTGACTGGTATTGATAAATCCCGATTGACATTAGTTATGGGAGAAAACCTCAATTTTGAAAATGGAGAAATTAAGAAAGGAGACGGTTTTCCCAAGACTGATGGCTTTTGAAATTTAAACGCATTAGGTTGTCAAACAACATATGGTTTTTCAAACTTAATATCCACAGATTTTCTTTTATTTTCTCAATGAGTTTCTTTGATTCACTTATAGCAATGTTCTTGTCTTGTAATTGAGCTTTTAAATCTTGAATGACGAAATATTGTTCATTTTGACCTCTAAATGAAAAAGATTCTTGTTGTTTCCAAACTTTGTCATTTTTAAGCTATTCTTGACATTGTTGTAAAGCAAGTTCAAGAGAAATCGAGTGTTGCTCAAGTTTTGAAAAACTTTTTAAAAGCTCATGATAATCTTGTTTACTAACAATTTTAGTTCGTTTGGTAAGCTTAATCGCAAGACATTCACATTCTTCAATTTTTTCAAGATACAAACATTGCAGTTCTGTTTTTTCCCCAAGACTCTTGAAAGAACAAAGAATAGAACACATGATATCCTTTGAAAAACACTATTGGAGAAGTAAATCGTATTCATTTAAAAATTCAGCTTTTTTAGATTCAAGTTCATCAATCTCTTTTTAAGTGATTGAACGTACTCTAAATCTTCAAACATTTCTTGTTACCGAGCTCTTTTAAATTCATCTTGTAATTTGCTTATTGCTGTTTTTATTCGAGAGTATTTAAAGATTTTCTCTACCAGCATCGATTATATCTTGAGTAATTGGTTGTTGCCATTTGTTATCCATTCTTTTTTCCCAATCCAAGTCAACAATCGTTTTGAAATTGGTGATGTTATGTTGAACAACATTAAAAGTGTGTCTACTGTTGCTTAACGAAGCTTGAGTAGGCAGAAAACCTATGTTTTTAGCAATATTTGGCTTTTATTTAACAAAAGATTTTCTCCACATTTTCTTTCTAGTTTCATTGGCATAATACAATTGATCAAGAGATTCTTGTGTTTTCGATGTAAAATTTCCACATCTCCAATCAACCGTATTTTTTATATGTGGTAGTCATACCTTTTTAATCGTTTCTTATGTATTTTGATCTATTTCTCTTCCTCCAGATCCAGTTCCATCTTTACGATTGGGACAAATATGTTTGCACACATATCTCATCTTACTGTCATATGGAATCATTATACAAACATGGTTTATTTTTTTAGATTGAGGCTTATCTTGAGGTAACTTTGAAATTTACAAAACTGGCCTTACCACTATATGGATGAACTCAGATTAAGGGAGCTAGCAATGATTAGGAGCTAGCATATGAATGATTTGAACATATTGATTAGTGTTATAAAGAATGTCGTTTAAAACTTTACTTTGTTTTCTAAAGGAATCAATTTGTCAATGTCTTTTTCTTCCCTTATTTTGAAATCCTTTTGCAAATTTTCTTTTTCTTTTCGAAGATAGTCATATCTTATATGTTCTAAGGAACTCAGGTGTACTAACTCAACAATTTTCTCTTTAAATTGAAAAGTTTCATATGCATGTGTTTTCAAAGCTTCATTTGAATTAATTTTCTGCTGAGCTAATAACCCAAGAGTTTCTTTTAGCTTGCATTCTACCTATTCTTTTTCAATCTGAAAATTTTATACTTTTTGTACTTCTCAAGCTCAATCTCTTGGTCATGAAGTGCACTTCTACATCTATCTCGAATGTCATTTGACACCTCAAGAGAAGATTTTCACTTATTCAATTCATGATTAAGTGATGTGTTTGCTTTCTTTAATTGCTTTTGAATCTTTTTGTTTTCATCAGTATCAAGTTATAAATCTTCAATTAAATTAACAAGCACGACACGGTCATCTTCATATTATTTAACATTTTAGTCATCCTTTCCATCATTATGACATATATTCGATGAATCAAGAATGACATCAATCAACCTTTTCCAGCACATATGTGTCATTAATGGATTCAGGTTGCTCAGAATGCTGTCTTTTAGTGGCAAACACATTATGGTCATCGTTAGATTGTACCTTTTCCAATAGCTCAACATTAAAGGTAGGTATTGATTCTGCAGTTAAGACCTCCTGGATCTTTTCCATGTACATGTAATGTGCTTCTAGTTCTTATTCATTCGGCTCTTCATCAGTGTCATCTAGCCAATCTCCATGATCTGTAGTTAAAGGCACACCTTTTTCTTCCTGCTTGCATAGCATCATCTTCTCCTTGTGATATGCGTAATCCTTAACCCGCTTTGGTGTTCTGCACTCCTTATCCATATGTCCAAACCCCTTGCAGTTAAAACATTGTATCCCGGTCTGCTGAACCACTTGATTACATATAGTTTCCCTAGCCCCAGCTACTATTACTGCCCTTTGATACTCAAACTGCCTAGTCTGATTATCATTCATGTTCCTTGGAGACGTATCATGATTCTTGTTCTCGGTGTTTAATGAAGTTTTAAGGTTGTTGTTGGTAGGTTTGTAGTTGTTTTTTATTAGTGCGTTGTGCAAAAGAGACCAAACTTATCATTGATCATTACTTAATCCATTTAATGCTTGATATCTTCATACATTGTGCTTCTCAGATTCTTGACGAGTACAAGATGGAGATGTATTGTAACTGGGTTTTGAGACTACTATCCTTTGCCGTTTATTTTCTGTCTAGTGTAACATGTTTACTTACAGAGAATGTTTACATACACTGATCTTCGCGAATGATTGTGGAAATAGGTTTCTGCGAGAGGTATTTTGGTGAGCTTGATTTATGGCTATTTGTATAACGTGTGTAGTATCAACAAAGTCAAGTGTGATTAACAATTCTTTGCATTGTGTAGTAGCAACAAGTGCAAGTGGATTAACATTTTTGGCTATCTTTTTAGCACAGATTTCATTGACTTCATTCTGATACTGTTTGAGAATGTCAAAGAGCTTGTGATATGATTCTTTGTCCAAGTCAACGGTTTGCTTGACAACAGTCATAAATCTTGACAATTTTGGCTGAAGTTGTTAGAGAAACTGAACATTGACTTACATAGTAGCAACTTCCAACTTGTTCCTTACCATTTCATTCATCATATTATAGAACCTTGAGTAGTATGACTCAATTGATTCCCTGTTTTTTGAAGTAAACTTACCAAACTCCTAGAACATATTAGTCTTGACATCTTGCTTGTTAAGTGACTCACCTTGCTGCAGTCTTTTAATGGCTACCCACATCTCCTTAACAGTTGTACATGCATCAACTATGGAATAAATGTCATCTCTAATTACACTTAATATCATATGAATTGCTTCAGCTTCAGCATTAAAGTAAGCATGTTTTTTAGGAGTAGTATTCTTGTATGTTTCAAGAACATTGTATTCTGGTACTGCTTCTTTAGTGTTTGTTGTTGGTTTAGTTGGAACAGTGATTTCAGTCATTACATACGGACCTTCAAGGATGCATAGCCTAAGTTCTTTCTTGTTAGGCTTAGTATCAACATATCTCAAGAAACATGACTGCCACTGAGCATATCTCCCGGTTGCAAGCATAGGTGGACGATCTTTGGAACCAGCTGCCATGATGTTGTTATGCATCTGACTGTTGTTTGTTGTTGTTGTTGGAGTAGTCATGATGAATGATTGATGTGTTATGAAGTGAAAAACGATTTTAGGATCTTAAGTAGGTAAAGTGATTGTTGTTGTGGATTGTTATTGTTGAAATCGTTGTTGTAATCGAAGAACTTGATGTTTTGTTAACGATTGATGTTTTAAAGGACTAACTGTGAAGGTATTCGCAACTTAAAGGACTTACAATTGATTCGTAATGAGTTAAGGACTAACAGTGTAATGTAATTAAGCTTGGAGGGTTAACGGTGGATGTATAAGTATTATAGGACGAATTATGAAATGTGTTTGAGTTAGAGTGACTGAAATGGTAAAGTTCTATTAGGGCTTGTAAATTTAAAAAAAATTCCCACCTATTCGTTTCATCTTTGTTGATGTATCAAACCGCTTCAAGAAACCCTAAATTTTCTCAAATCACCTCAAGAACTTACTCAAACCGCCTTAATAGTTTATCAAATCGCCTTGAGTCTAAAATTAAACTGCTTACATAAACCTGTTATCAAACCGCTTGATGAAACTAACTGTTAGATCGATATCTAAGTCACACAAACAATATAAGAAAGATATTCTAGAGAGAAAGTGGTATGGGACATTCTAGTGAGAGAAAGAAATAATAGCATATAAAATGTAAATAAACCAATACCCTCTCCATGTATAGAGAGGGTAATTATACTTATATGGTATAGTTGGGGCATTTGGACCCATGGATAGTCCATGGGTTGGCCCGATTACGTACTTAAATATTACATGATAGCTACAAGCTAAGAACTTAATATATTGTTAGTGATCGAGTCTTTTCTTGGTTCCTAACAATCTCCCCCTAAGGGAGGTCACTCCAATTTACAAAAGACTTAAACTTAGCATTCTATGAATGTTCTTCAGTCTTGCTCGTAGTCTTGATTCTTTGTACTTTATCTTGTGAGATATGTAGTGATCTTTGATCTTGAGCTTGTTCCAACATGTTTGATAAATCATGATCTTGAACTTCATGAAATCATCAATCTTGCATCATTAGTTGAACATCTTTGTGACTCTTTACCTTGTTACGATCTTGTGTCTTTTGGATCGACATGCTCATACTTTACTATTACTTCATCTTGAAGGAGCTTATTTAAAACCTACTCCCGTGAACATGCTGTTGACTGAACACTTTCTATGACTATAAGCGAAGAGCTTTGATTATTTAGAGTAGCGGCAGACTTTAATTACATAGACTATGAAGCTTTCACCATGATCTTTATATGTTTGTCGATCGAGTATGAGCATTAGCAGTGGCTCTGAAGTTCGACTCAGCTGGAATTAGGGAAACATGCCACCTTCTCGAGTATAAACCTGCAATTAATCGGTATAAGGTACAAGTAATCGGCTAGATTATAAATCGAATATGGCTTTGTTATTCGTCGAGTATAGGTAGTGATAACCTTCGTTCTAGAAGTTTACCATTCCAGTTATCGGTATTGGTTGAATATGGAAAAAAACCTCATTGACAGGATTTTTCGACTTGAAGTAATGATCCTCAAAACCTTATGGATAGTAAAGAATTTCCACATAACTTTTCTTTAGTTCTCATACGAACGTCTCAAAGCAAACAACACGCGATAAGAGTAACAATCAGTTATAGTTTACTATATTTACCGATTGAGTTGAGTCAATTCAAATTAACACTGAGCCAAATCGATGTCCAAATAGACACAATTTTGATCATATAGTATCACAAGCGCGAGCGCATGCGTCACTCTCAACATCAGTCTCATCTCTTTCTCTTATTCTTCTTCGTCTCGTTTGATTAGTGATCAACGAGCGAATGAGCAGAATTTTCCATTCGTTCACTAGTTAGTAACTTAAGGATGGTATCCACCTGAATGTCCCTGGCAATAGTGCACAAGAAAATGCTAGAGACTCTTTAGATATGCACTGTGTTCACAAATAGGTATGAACAACGAAGTTGGAATCTTATTGAGATATTTTGTGTACCTAATGAGATTAATTGAATGACATCTCGACAGGCTATTAACTCACAATAGTGCATTTTTGGTACATTAAGAGTGTGATACGAGAGGCTGTGAGCTGACTTCCCCTTTAATACCAAACTTACTCGGGATGGTGACGAAAGTTTGATAGATTAACGTGTTTATCTCTGTGAGAAGATGAAACAAGCTACTTTTGAGAGAGATCTTTAGTGAGCGAGGAGGGTCTTGCATGCAATCACCTAAGATCCATGAGACGTATGCTTCAATACCACCAATCATCTTTTAGGTGATTACTGATAGCATCATGTATTGACCACGGGGTATCTGCAAAATGTAAAAGGGGCTTCTTCTTTTAGAACATTTATCCTTACAAATCACGTTTTCATCTCCAACCCCTTCCAATGCTCCAGTACGTCATTAACTAGACAACAATAGTTGATGAATAGTTATACAGTGCCTAGCTCAATCTTAGTCGGCATTTTTCCCATTTCTCAATCTAACTCCATCTTTCCTAAGGACTTCCAACATTATCTAGTGGAATGTCCTTGGGTAGATCCTTTCGATCCTAGTTGGATCTTTGGACTTATACCTAACCCTATCATTCTTATGACTTCATCGCCTTCATGAATTATTTGGTTGTTGGGTATAGTACTCAGAACCATAAAACCAATTTGAAAATCAACCAAAGTACTTGTAATATAATTTAAAACATTTGTACTTTGATGGTTTGATATTCAGAAATGCTCCCCCTACACTTGTGCATAGATATTTGAAATTTGTTTTGCACATGAAGGGAGGAGAGAGCACTTGAGTCTTTATGATCACGTTTATTAAGTTGCATATTTTAATCACATTTTCAACCCTTATCAAAAATAGTAAATCTCTTGATATTTTGGATATCAATTGATTAAAATACTTAGGAAAAACTATTTGGGGAGAAAAATGCTATCATAGTTAGCATGCTTATTTTGGAACATTTGATTGCTCACCCTCAAATAATGAGGGTATGATCTAGTGTGAGTACATAATTTTGAACGATTTTGAATTTAATGAAAAAATTCTTAAAAATTGTACTCCAACACCTTTATTTTATTGATCAACACTACTTATACACATATTCACAAGATAGAGTACGAGACTGGACCTGAATTGAGCAAGCCTAGAATGACAATGTCATTCTGTCCGCGTAAGCAGTCTGTAGTCCGCCTCGACCGTTCTTCCAATAACAAAGCATTCCAAGCTTCTCATGATCTGTCTTTCCAGCAACATGTTGTCAATTTGTTTCACTATTTCATCAATCCATTTTTGATCTTTCTTTGTCCAAGCTCTCTTCGGCATACCATGATTGTATCTCAACACGAAATTATGCAGCATATGATGCAGAGTATCACGAACCGACTTAAGTGTTCCGTCACAAAAGTTGTATAACTCATCAGCCCGCATCAGTATTTTTCGGTTGCTCTTGTTCAGATATACAACACCTCTTGGATCATAAACTATGGTGTATGGCTCTTTGGATGAAATTCCATCACATGTGGTTTGTGGCCTTATGATGTTGAGCTTTTTCTAATAACTTTCCACTCCAAGCTGTACATCTTCTACCCTCTTCTAAAGAACGATACCTTAGGTAAAAGTGCTTAGAGCATTTACTAGATCAACTATCTCACCGCCTGTGAGGTTGTGAATCTTGTGTTGAACATAGAGTAGAAACATATCTTCAATATCATTCAAATGCAGTCTTGAAAAGTCAGCTTCTTTGAATGTATATTCTTTTTGATCTGCTCTTCATACCATAATCTCCTTCAAATATCCATACCTAAACTGTTTATCAACCATTATCTTGATGACGCTTAGAATCTTCATCCTTGAGTATACTTCATGATGTGATGTGGCTGCATTTCTTGATCTGTAGAATAACTGATGTTTGGGTCCCCAATGATGGATGTCAAGTGCAACATTCTTGTCATAAGCCTCTTTTATTGAGCTCTATAACTTTGGAATCATGTCTTCAATACCTTTCAACTCATACCTTGCAGCCTTTGTTTTTGTCAGTGATGCAACATATTTCCTTTCCTTATTTCCTGTCTTCAAGTATTCAAGATCATTATTGAAAAAGAAATCTACAAGAATAGTCAAGTAACCTGGAGGGCCTTGCAGAGGTAGAGGCTTGCTTATATCATACGGGCATTTGTCACCTTTAAGATTCTCCCAATCAAGCTGATCTGACAATGCTAGATAACACTGCTCTAGATTGTATTCCAGTTCGATGCTGTTTCTGCATGTTCCTTTGAGTATCTTATATGCTGGTCCTTCCAAGTCTGCTTTGGTGATTTTGTCTTTCTTGAGATGGTGCCTAGCAAACTTTGTGAAGTTAACGGTAGAACCCATCATATCATCAAAGGTAAGTGGATCTTTCTCCGCATTCATCAGATCATTAAACCAAGTCTGTTCTGGTGCATCGTCAGCATTTAGTTCTTTATGCCATTCTGGATCTGGAGTTTCTGGTCTAGCATATTGCTTAAACCAAAATGGTGTTATCTTGCTTAGGATCAACATCATCTTGTGGTTGTTCTTCATCATTTACCACATTATCTTACCACATCACATGTGGTCTGTTCTGGTGCATCGTCAGCTTCTATAGCAACTTCATGAACTGTTTCCTCTGTGTTTATAGACTTATCAGTTGATGAAGGCTTAGATGGGGTTTTACCTGCCTTGGATGAGCCAGATTGATCTTTTTCTTTGGATGGCTTAGAATCCTTTCGTCTTCTTCTCTTCTTCTTCTTTTCAGAATCTGTAGGAGGATCTTCATCTTTGTCATCATGATGCCTCTTCTTCAGAACTTTTGTTGGATCAATTTCACCCTTCGTAATTACTTCATCAAGGCTTATTGTACCAATCAAAGCATTGTATAAATCAAGATGCTTCTCATGTGTTTGAAAGGATCCACTCTTCTGTATCTTATCATATAACATGTTTTTCAACTCAAATTCAAAGAACAAGTCAAGAGAAGTGGAGGAGGAGGAGGACTTGAAAAGATTAATTAGATTTTTTTGGAGCACATCATGAACGATGCTTTCCATTCTTGGCTTGACAAAGTCTGAAACAACTTTTGGTAATAGCTTCGATAACTGATTCTTGACTTCATTAAATACGTTAGCTTGAACAGATTCTTCAATTACTTCAGAATGATCAATCTTTGACAATGCTTTAACTTTCTTTTTTAAGTTCTGAAAGTTTTTGCAAAACTGTTGGTGACGAATCGGATTCGGATACTTTTGTAACTCGAGCTTCTGTTGTTGGTGGTGTAAGTGTTGGGGTTTACTTTCAGTAACCATTAAAATAATAGTATCAACGAGTGGAGTTCTTTAGACAGCAGAGTCCTCTTGATGAATGGGAACATCCACCATTGACTGAATCTCAGGTTCGGTTGTGTCTTTCAAAGTATCATTAATTGAAACATTAGGATTCTCATTAATAAACTGGTTACCGTACTCAGCAGAAGACAGTGTTAAGTTGGAACTGGGATTTGGTACTTCTGTCTCAGGTACATGAACTTTAGCTTGTTTTCCTCTAGTTTGTTCCATTCTGGTTTGGTCATCAACTTGTGGTTCTTCTATAGTTTGATCCTCTATAGTTTTTTCTTCTTCAGCTTTGTTCTCATCAGCTTTGATTTCATCGTTACTAGAAATGTCTTTAGTTTCATTATTTTTGAGGCGATAACTTGATCTGCATATAACTAACCAAAATGTCCTTTTGGCTCATCTGGAAAACTCTAGAATATTAACAGCTCCTTCACTTTGGAGCCTTGGGATATGTTGTTGGGGGGGGATTTGGGGTAGTCACGGGGCCTGCTGGCTGGTGGATGTTGTTCAATCAGGGTGGTCTGTAACTAATTAGGCAGCAGTAGATAAGGTCTCAATTCCTTTTAGCTTCTGAGAGTGATCCAAGGCTTCTTTTGCTGATTTCTTAGGAATCTCTCTGCCAATGACAACACTAGTTGATCATTGAATCAATGGTTATACTTCTTCATCTTCTGTCTCTTCAGACTCTGCAGTATCTGCTACTCTTTCAGTGACAAGACGAGCGTGTGTTTAATGCAGACGACATTCTTCTTCATCAATTTCTGCCTTAGTTAAACTCATAGATTCACCTAGCTTGAGATCTTCATCTGGATCTGGCAGAATGTTATCATCAGCGGTGATTGAACTTTTCTTTCTTGGAGCATTCTTCTTTTTCCCAGCATCTATCACAACATCTTTCTTCTTCCCTTTCTGTACATATGTATTAGCCTTCTTCTTTCCCATCAATCCTTTACCTTTACCTACTTTCAGTATATTTGCTTCAATATTTGTTGACAAAGCCAGATAAGTCATATAGTGAGCAGATTCCTTGATTTCATCATTCATCATTGAGTCTGGAATAGACATTCCATACTTTTGGCGCTCTTCTTCCTTGCTCATAAATTTTAACTTTCCCAGAACTGAGTCATATTTGATCGTGTGTAAGAACGATCCATGTCTTTTGGATAAGGTGTCGTGTTTTGAAAGGAAGTGATTGATGATGACCTTGGTAAATCTGGGATATGGCATCTGTTCCTTTCTTTTTGCACTTGACTGTCTGCTATCAATCTGGAACTAGAAATCTTCCCATATTAACGTAGCATAATCAACATTCTTCTTGTAGAACATGCCCTACAAAATCTGAATTCTTAATTGTCGAGCTCTGTCAAGACCTGAAGACTTCCCAGACAAACACCGATTGATATGTTCAAGAAAGTTCTCCAAGGCTGATACATTAGATCAATGTACATCTCAGAGACCAATTCCAAAGAACCCTTGTAACCTAGTTGCTTGATGAAAGAGACAAGTTCATCGTGAGGAAGTGGCTCAATAAACTCTTGATTGGGAACTTTTGGAGTAATTTGAAGCATCTCGCGAAATAGCTCAGGCCTAACTTCAAAGTGTTGATTGTCAAGCTGAAACTGGTAAGTCTGAGTCACTTGGTTCTTGGCAATGGTGTACCAAAACTGCTGCATGTAGATCTAAGGAACATCAGCTGTTTTGATAAAAGCATTGTAGCATGAGTACTGCTTGATAATATCTAGAGTAAGCTGATAAGAGGGTTCCTTTTGCTTCTTTAATGGATCAATCCTCATGTTTCTAGCACCAATTTTCACTTAGTCATCAGTTGAACCAATGCTTCATCTAGAGCAATTTGTTGTTGGTTTTCTTGTTTCATGATTCTGCTAAGAATGTGTCAATCCAATTTATATACAACACATATATTGCGCATTTTAGACTGATTATTCATTTTGTTGTGTTTGATTTGATGGATTATCATTTATGTTTCAAGAGATTAAGCCTGTTTTAAACTCAAATCGAGAAAGTCAACTATGGTCAACAGTCAATGGTCAACTAGTGGTCGACAGGTCAACTGTGTGGTCAACAAGTCAACTAGTGATCATTTGGTCAACTTTAGTCAAAACTGTCAAATAACTATATTATGCAGGTTCAACTTTGAGTTTATTTCACGGGTTCAACCTAGGGTAATCCGCGGGATAAATCCACAGATATTCCGCTAGATTACAATAACCTGGTATTCTGCGAGAAAGTCCATGGATATTCCGTGGGATCACAATAGCCTGGTATTCCGCGGGTAAGTCTATGGATATTTCGCGGGATCACAATAACCTGGTATTCTGCAGGAAAGTCTATAGATATTCCGCGGGATCACAATAACCTGGTATTCCATAGGAACGTCTATGGATATTCCGTGGGTTCACAAATAACCTGGTGTTCCGCGAGATTACCTAATTTTAGATAATCTGCGGGTATGAACACAGATATTATGCGGGATCACTTAGAGTAATCTGCGGGTTCAAAATCACTAAACACAAACACAGAAAATTTAAACATGTGTAGAATCAATTTTAAACAACAACAAACAAGGAAGGATCAGTTCACAAGCAATTCCAAACATTCCAACAACATTTTTAAGGCTTAACTTTCGAATGCAAACTTATGAGCTAATCAACTTATTATTGACTACAAGTGTTCAAACCACATCCTAAGTGAGCCTAGATGCCTACTCACAAACCAAAACCATTAAAACTAGTTTACCACGCATCCAAACATTATATTCTACATAATTCGCGAGCAAGAACACTCAAGGCCATACATTTAGAGTTTCTTAGAAGCAAATAGGATATCCTAATTCATAAGAGATTATTCATATACTCTTAGAACATAATCCTACAAACATATGAACACTTTTATGGTTTTCGCATGATTTTTGGCCCTAAGTTTCATCCTACCTCACAAGTGGCTTAACCCTGATCAAAATTATTTCACACGAGGCTTCATTATCCCCTAGATACCATTTGCCCCATGGTTAATTGCCCCCAAACACACTTTAGATCTTATGAACCCTAATTAGGGTTTTAAAGGTTTTCGAGTGATTTTGGAGGAATTCAACCAATTCCTTTTACACGAGTGATGTTTAGGTGATTAGAAACAAGTTTGATGTTTACCTTTTAGCCTA
>BQNB010050323.1:2023-41563 GCA_026074375.1 Tanacetum coccineum | reverse complement strand
ACTAACTCTGGCAGTACTAAGTATGTACTGGCAGTACTAACTCCATTAGTACTGTTAGTTATATCTTGGCAGTATTAACTGTTGTGAAGATTTATTCCCAATAGTTATCGCTACTTAAGCAACACGTAATCATAATATAAAAGTATCCACTTGTATCCAGTTGTAAAACATTGCATGTTTCTCACCCCAAAAACTTATAAAACAAAATCATATAAAACGTGGGGCTATGAACTCACCTTTAGTGAGCGAATATTAGGTATATCACAGATAATGCGCCACGCAAATCGTCAGATGCAACCTATTTAAATTAAGGTCGTATAAGTACTAATCACATTGGGTAATTACTACCATGCATAATTCTATATAGCTAATCACCATCTAATTGTTTTGGAAAAATTGTGTTTAATAAGTTAAAACGTTTATATTTCCCGTTGTAGTAAAACTGGTGTAACTTTCGCGTTTTAAGTCCGATTTTGACGTTTCTTATGCCCACGCTTTCGTATTAGGACGAGTTATCATAATTTGACATTTTCATATTTTTGATCCTCTGATGAACAGTACTTTTTACTGTTCACGCCAGTTATAAAGTTATTTTTATAGTTTTAGTTATCGTAAAACCCGTAAACGTCGTATTTTATTCGTTATAGCTCCGTTTTTAGCGATTCTTTCGAGCACGTTCTCGTAATTGAAAGTTCTAATGATTTATGAGGTTTACAAAAATAAAAGTTTCTGTCATGAATAGTAACTTTTATAAAAATAGTTTTATAAAAGTATTAATTATCGTAAACTCGCGAAATTCATAACTCATTCGTTATTAATTGAAATTTTTTGTTTCTTATCAGTTTGGAATCCTAAAAATATATGTAATTTGGTAAAAATACTAAACTTGCTATTTTATATAATTTTTATAAATTGTTTTATAAAAATTCTTTTATAAATCCGTTTATTTATCCGATTAGTTAACGTATAACTCGTAATTAGCGTAACTTTTTCGTTATTTATCCGTTTGACAAGTTTCTTACCTTTTCGGAATCGTTATGAGATGTAGAATATTTATAAAACATAATATCCACTATTTGGAATTCGATTCCAAACAGCCCCTTAATATCTATATATTTACTTATTTATTAAACTTGTTTTATATACTTTTTAACTAAGTAATTTCCACAAGTTTTTCCCCATACTCTTAATATACTATATCATACATATTATATAAGACCATAGTTCATAATTTGTCCATTTGTCCAAGTCATTAAGTCTTAACAACATTTTAAACCATAATCTCCATAAGTAAACTTTTTTACTACAAAGTGTTCATATCCAGTAACCACTTTTACATCATAACCATAAGTGTACAAGTCTTTTACTTCCATTATGACTTATTTTAGTTGGTCCATAAGAAATCCAAATAGACCTAAGCTCATAAAACTATATTTACAAGAAAAATCCATGTTTACAAGTTAAACATATCCTAATGGTGATTTCACTACTAACCATCACATATACATATAGACATAATATAGATAAAAGTTTAAGGCTTAGATAACCTAATGAGATGATGTAGATGATGACAATAAGTGCTAAACCCTTGTTTAGACTTTAAACCCAAGATTATAACCAAGAAAACCCTAGTTTCCAAATGAAAACCCTAATCTTGATTTATTGCTTCAACACTTGTAAATGATTAGCCAATGCTTGGAAACACCTTAGAATGTCTTAAGAATGATGTATGTAGATGTGTATAGGTTGTAGAAAATTTGGTATGGATTTGTTATTAAGGGTGTTTGAGCCGTGGCATATGAGAGCACCAAAGGAGGAGTTTTTGTGATTTTTAGCTAAGTGTTTTGCATGAATGAATTCCTATCTCTAGTGTACAAGTATATATGGTAAGTCTTTGGTCAAAAAGTAAGCATTAGCTAGTCAAAAACATGGTGAGGGTTTTATGGATCTTGGTTGAGTCAAGGGAACATTCCTAGCTAGGTTTTAATGAGCAAAAGATGTACAAAGACCAACTTGGTAAAAATTGATATCTCTTTGACCCCATTTGTTGTTGTTGCCGTGGGATACAAGGGGGGGGAGGTCTTCTAGAAACTTTTGATAGTTAACACATTTTCTAGTGAAAGTTATATTATTTACAAGTTATAGTTTGTACATAAGGAGTTTATTTTGTACATGTAATTGCCTTGCTTTATTTTTCAAATGAACAAAGTGTAAAGTAACTATTAACTTGGGTACATTTAATAAAACTTTGAGTGTTGGGTACAATCATAGGTATTTGTTGAAGCGTAGAAATATTTTTGTGGTTCCGGGTATGCCTAAACGTACTTTATCGCGAAACGTACATAATTTACGTAACCGATAAAAATAAAATAAACAACGGCCATAATTATTCTCAAAATAATTATTTAATACTTGATTGATGCAAACGTTTATTTGATTGATGCCCGTTTACATTGAATAATCACTTTTAGCTTACGCGATTTAACTTAACACTTTAAACTTAAAAGGAATTTCGTCTTCACGTTCCCATGTAAATTCTGGTCCTCTTTTAGAGTTCCATCGTACTTTGATTATAGGAATACGACTTCGCTTGAGTTGCTTGATTTCACGGTCCATAACTTCTACTGGTTCTTCTACAAAGTTGAGCTTGTCGTCGAGTTGAAGTTCTTTTATTGGAATAACGAGAGATTCGTCGGATAAACACTTCTTGAGATTTGAAACGTGGAAAGTATTGTGGATACTACTAAGCTCTTCAGGAAGCTCTAGTTTGTACGCCACTGGGCCAATTCGTTCAAGGATTTTGAATGGTCCAATGTATCAGGGATTTAGCTTTCCTCGTTTTCCGAATCGAAAGATACCCTTGCGAGGTGATACTTTCAACATAACACGATTGCCAACTTGAAATTCTAAAGGCTTTCGCCTTACATTGGCGTAACTTCTTTGTCGATCTCTTGCAGCTTGCAAGCGTTGACGAATTTGTACGATCTTTTCAGTGGTTTCTTGAATTATTTCTGGTCCTGTGAGTTGAGAATCTCCAACTTCGGCCCAGCAAACAGGTGATCTACACTTTCGTCCATAAAGTGCTTCGAATGGTGCTGCCTTGATACTGGCATGATAACTGTTATTGTACGAAAATTCTACCAATGGTAAATGTTTATCCCATCCTTTTCCGAAATCTATAACACAAGCTCGTAGCATGTCTTCGAGTGTTTGGATGGTTCTTTCACTTTGTCCATCGGTTTCAGGATGATATGCTGTACTCATGTCTAGTTGAGTACCCAAAGCATTTTGCAATGATTGCCAGAATCTGGATGTGAAATGACTGTCACGATCCGAGATGATAGAGATTGGCACGCCATGTCGAGAGACTATTTCTTTGATGTATAACCTCGTAAGAGTTTCCATACTATCAGTCGCTCGAATGGGTATGAAATGAGCTGATTTGGTAAGACGATCGACAATGACCCAGATGGCATCATGTCCGGTTGAGGTTTTGGGTAGCTTTGTAACGAAATCCATTGTTATTCTCTCCCATTTCCACATAGGAATTTTCGGTTGTACCAATAAGCCGGATGGCTTTTGACATTCTGCTTTAACTCTAGAACATGTCAAACACTTGCTAACATATTCTGCGATGATTGCCTTCATGTTAGGCCACCAATAGAGTTTCTTTAAATCATGGTACATCTTATCAGAACCCGGGTGAATAGAATATTTTGATTTATGAGACTCATGCATGATTAAGTCTCTCAAACCGCCAAAAAGTGGTAACCAGCTTCGGTTTTTGATACAACGAGTTCCATCAGGACGAATTTCAAATGATTTGTCCATTCCTCGTAGGTTCTCGTTTTTGACATTTTCTTCTTTGAGGGCTTCATTTTGGGCTTCGAGAATTTGAGATGGTAATTTTGGATGAACGGTTAAGATTAATGCTCGAACTCGGAGAGGTTTGATTCGTTTCTTTCGGCTTAAATCTGCCTAAACATTTGCACTTTCCCAGGATGATAGCAAATCTCACAATCATAATCTGCGAGTAATTCTAACCATCGGCGTTGCCTCATATTCAATTCTTTTTGACGAAGAATATGTTGAAGGCTTTTATGATCAGTGAAAACTGTACACTTTGTACCATATAGATAGTGTCTCCAGATTTTAAGAGCGAATATTACTGCTCCTAATTCAAGATCATGAGTGGTATAGTTTTCTTCATGAGGTTTGAGTTGTCGAGATGCATAAGCAATGACTTTTTCTCTTTGCATTAATACAGCTCCTAACCCTTGAAGAGATGCATCACAATAAACGATAAAATCATCGTTTCCTTCTGGTAATGCTAAGATTCGTGCTTCACAAAGTTTTTGTTTAAGGAGTTGAAAAGCTGATTCTTGTTATGTCGCCCAGATATAAACTCTTGTTTTTCTAGGTTATCTAGTCAAAGGCTATGCAATCTTTGAAAAACCTTCGATAAATCTTTGGTAATAGCCGGCAAGTCCTAAGAATTGATGCACTTTTGTGGGTGTAGTGGGAGATGTCCAATTCTTAACAGCTTCAATCTTGGCAGGGTAACATGAGTCCTTGACTATCGATGAGATGGACCTAGAGAAATTGCACGATATGAATCCAGAAATCACATTTAGAGAACTTGGCATACAATTTCTCTTTTCGGAGTAATTCTAAGATAATTATGAGATGATTTGCATGTTCTTCTTCGTTATGAGAAATAGATAAGAATATCATCGATAAACACTATTACGAATTTTATCAGATTGGATTTACATACTTGATTCCATGAGATCATGAATACAGCTGGTGGTTTATTACAACCAAATGGCATGACTTGAAATTCATAGTGTCCGTATCTTGTTCTAAAAGCAGTCTTAGGAATATCTTCTTCCCTTACTCTCAGTTGATGATAACCTGATCTTAAGTCGATTTTTGAATAAACGCTTGAACCTTGAAGTTGATCGAATAAGTCATCGATCCTTGGTAATGGATAACGATTCTTTATGGTAAGTTTATTCAATTCTCGGTAATCGATACACATTCTGAAAGATCCGTCCTTCTTTTTAACAAATAAGACAGGAGCTCCCCAAGGCGATGTACTTGGTCGAATGAAACCTCGGTCGGTTAGTTCTTGAAGTTGGTTAGATAACTCCTGCATTTCTGAAGGAGCCAATCTATAAGGTGTTCGAGCTACAGGTGCTGCTCCGGGGATTAAGTCGATTTGGAATTCTACTTGGCGAACGGGAGGGAGACCAGGTAGATCTTCAGGAAAAACATCTGGGAATTCTTTGACTACGGGAATGTCTTCTAGTTTCTTCTCATCTGATTTCTTCTCCATTACTTGAATCATGAAAACTTGACAACCTCGGGATATATACCTTTCGGTTTTTATACAGGATATGAGATTTAGTCGAGTTTTACTTCGATTCACCTTGACTTGATTAGAGTTCAACGTTGATAGAATGTGAAACGACTTTTTATCACAGAGAATTTTGCATGATACTTGGATAACAGTCCATACACGAGGGACAACGTCGAAAAACTACCAAGCTTAATTGGCATGAGATCGATTTCAAAAGGTTGATTTAGCAAAGTTAAAGTGCAGCCTTTAATAACAGTGTTTGTGCTTACTAAGTTTCCGTCAGCCATTTCGATATTATAAAAAGTATCTACTGTAATAGACGGAATATTTAGCATAGAGGTAAGCGAAAAGGATATAAAACTTCTATCAGCTCCGGAATCAAATAATACCCTAACTAAATGCTGATTTAGGAGAAACATACCCGTAACGACATTTGAGTCTTGTTGGGCTTTCTTATCTCTCAGCATGTAGGCTCTTCCTTAGACATTAATATTGGTCTTTTGGCACTGATTTATGTAGTGTCCTTTCTCACCACAGGCATGGCAAACCACTGTCACTAGGAGTTGATTACTTCTGGTGGCTGGCTTCTTGCTTTCGCAGTTCTTGCTTAGATGGCCCATTCTGTTGCAATCATTACACCTACCAGTACAGGGTCCGGTGTGATGGTAATTGCACCTTTTACAAAGAGGGAGATCTCCGGCATACCTACCATTTTCTGATGAAGTAATAGCATAGGCTCTACCAGCTTCTTGCCTTCGATTCTGTTTTTGACGATTGTTGTAACGATTGTTGGTGTTGCGGTAGTTGTTGTTGCTGCGGGAGCTGTTGTTGAAAGTTCTTCTGTTGTCAAACTTTCTTTTGTTGTCACTCGATACTTGCATTGGAGCATGCTTAGTTACTTGATCCATTAGCCTTTGGGCTATGTTGATGGCTTCCTCTAAAGTTTGAGGTTTAGAGGCAGTAACATTTCCTTCAATGCTTCGAGGTAGACCTCCGATAAAAGCTTCCAAGAGTTTATCGTTGTTTGGCACCATGTTTGGACATAGAACCGTTAATTCTTGGAATCTTCTAACATAAGGTTTAAGATCATTTCCCTTTACAATCAGATTGTAAAGTTCTTCTTCCATTTTTCTGATCTCAGTCCGGGGACAATACTTATTCGTCAGAAGCCTTTTTAACTCAGTCCAGGTAATTTGATTGGCTTGCTCTATTCCCATAGGCTGGGCATATGCATTCCACCAGGACAAGGCATCGTCAGTTAAAGTACCAGTAGCAAAAGTTACTTTGTTTTCTTTGGCACATCTGCTACGAGAGAACACTGATTCGGTTCATTCAAACCAGCGAATAAGACCTACTGCTCCTTCCGTACCATTAAAGTAGAAAGGTTGACAGCTAATGAACTCTTTGTAGTTTCCCGTTTTCACTGCAGGAGTTCCAGTAGGACCGATGTTCCTATCGGGATTACCAGCACTTACCATTGTCGCCGCTTGAGCTTCTAGAGCCGAGGTGACACTATCAGCAACTAACTTTCTAATGGCATCTTGAGTCATAGCCGGTGCTTCCGTTGTTGATGCTCTTTTTGGAGGCATTCTACCAACAAAAGATAACACATAATAAGAATGATATCACAAGTATAATGCTTGTTCTTCTTTAAAGAGAAATGCTTATTTTTAAAATGCTTCATTTAAGCATAATGGTGATATCTAAAGGTTATGGTATGATGATGAATGTACGATGGATGAATGAATGATAAATAATGAATACTGATGAGATGAATAAAGTGGTAAGAAACAACAAGGTAGATAACGGGATTGCCTTTATATTAAGAACAACTTGCCTTAGTACTATACATAGTCAAGATTTGACAAGTGTTTTTATTTATACCACACATCCCGTGGTTAGGTTAAAGCTAAAAACTGAAATTTAAACTAGAAACTGGATGATCATTCTATGCGGTTCTGGAGTTCGATGATGGAGTTCATGAGTTTTTCTATGTCTTCTTGGTGACGAGTTTCCATATCGTTGATAACTTCTCCCAATTCAGCAATCCTATAGCGAGCTAGAGAAATTTTATAGTTGCATCCTATTTGCTTTCTCTGGAGTTTGGAAATCTGTGTATGAGCTTGCTGAAGTTCGGCTTCCAGGGCATCAAAATCTCGTTGAATAATTACAATCCTTTTCTGAGGCCTTCGATTCCATTTTCAATATGCTCGATACGTTCGATGGGGATTGCATCTAGGCTATTTAGGATATCCAGGATTTGCTCCTCATGTCGCTCAATAGTCGATTTTCGAGAGGTTTCATCAATCTCAAAAGTTTAAGGTTGGAACGGGGTAGAAGAAGATGATTTTGTTGGTGAAAGAAGTCCTTCTGAAAAGAAAAATTCTTGAGTTTTAGGAGGTATGATAATTGGAGACGGGATTGGTGATTTTTGAGTATAGATAGCTTGTAAAGCTTTCATGTAAGGATCATCGGGAAATAACGAAAGGGTCGGTGAAGCTAGCGGGGAAATTCCAAATGAATTGGAAGCACTAAAGTAAGTTTTCCCTGGAGAGTTCAGGATATAATCCGGAGAAGCCGGGGGAACATAGTTTGGGAAATTGCAAGAAAAGGCATCCTCCAAATTGGCAGTAGGACGGTCGGGGGAAGACATCGTTATGCTTAACAACCCAGCAGTAAATAACATAAGTTATTTATTTAGTAATATAATAGTTATGTAACTTTACATACCATTCTGGGAGATATAGCGGCACAGAGGACTTTCTTGGATGGAAAAAGAAAAGTAGTTATAGTTAAGGTTTTAACCTTGTTCTCTATAACGTTGGCTCTAATACCAAATCTGTAACACCCCCATTTTTACATATAGCAACGGAAGCTAATCTGGGGTATTACTTCAAGGTACAACAGTCATAATCATAGAAAACGAATCAAAAAGAGTCGTTTATGAAAATAAGTTATCATTCATTATTTCTTCAGAGTTTTTACAAACGAGAGGTTCCCAAAATCTATACAATAAAGTTTGAATGATAACGGTTTTTCCATCTTCATGTCCTCGCCACTCCGTGCCATTAGTTACCTGAGATAAAACATGCTAAAAAGTCAACACAAAGGTTGAGTGAAATCCATAGGTTTAAGTAATATAATTTGAATGCAAATGCGATATTTGGGTTACGTTGATATACACCCAGTATTGAAAACATAATTTATTATTGCCATTAGCTCATGAATCCGATGCCTTAGGTTATAATGATAATATTGCCCCTGCGGGCACCTTTGCCAAAATACCCGCGTGATTTCTAATGATGTGCAATTGGTTACACGTAACTGGGTACACCAACGGGGAGTCCAGCCCAAATAGATCTATTCACATCATTCGCGCTTACTACGGAGAGTAATTAACGGTTCATGATTATGGGGACTTAAAGGCAAAGCAGTTACTTAGGCAATAGTAAATTGAAATAGCATGTAGAAATAATTGCATTCATGTTTATAGCATGTATCTCCCTCGCGGGTTTATAAAAAGATTGAAATGCGAGGCTATGAACTCCCTGAACAGTTCTAGGAAATTGATAGTAATGTATAGGGAATGAATAGTTAACGGCTTCAAACGGCCCAATCACAGAACACACCTGGGTTAATATATGACAACGCTCAGTCTTAGTTGATTGAATATATAAGTTTTGGATATGAATGTTGGTTTTAATATAAAAATTATCATAACACCGTTCGGGCCATCAAGTTCAGAAGTAGTTCAGTAAACATTTGTGGAAGCTAAGGGCACTTTAAATCGTAAAACTCAACACTCAGAAAAAGTCATTCAGTACCAAGATTGAACTTATTAATATGAGCTCATCCTATTATTGTGGTATGTATGGTTCACGGGACATGATTTTGAAAGCACATCAATGATGAACTGCTATAAGGTTTAGAACATAAGCAGTTTTAAGCCTTTTATTCGTAATATCTGGAGATGTTAAGCACGAGGAGCGTTAATTAACGTTATGTATGGTCATTTTTTAATAGGCATTTTTTCTATACTTTTTCAAAAATGTTTAAATTTTCGCTGGGGTTTGGATAATTGCAAAGTAGACCTCTGGGTTTGCATTTTTACGACTTTGGTCTTCAACTTTTATTGATTTACTAAGTAAACCCTTGTAGTTTAAAAAAGTGACAGTAATAGACCCTATAGTTTTAACTTGATTACAATGACCACTTTTAGTCCTTTTAGTTATAGTTTATGAATTTACGATTTAATATACCCCTTGCATGGGATTATAATTACAAAACATGTCCAAATTGCCATGCAGATTAATTTAACATTTCAAATAGTTCATTTATAAGTTATAATAAAACTTAATATGAATTTTTAACATAACACAAGTTTAAATTAACGATTCGCTTTAGCTAAAAAGTAAAATGGGGTCAAATTAGGTTTTAAATGACAACGTTGCGGGTTTTTTTAAGGTCAAATTCTTTTGACTTATCAAAGCACTTATTTTAACATTATATAAGTCTATTAGGATATATTATAACTATCGTTTACAAGTTTAAGCTCATGTTTACGTAACAACATGAAAATTAGGGTTTCGGGTGTACGGTTTTGGATCAAAAAGGCATAACACTTAGTTTTTTGAGTTCAAAGCTTTATATTATGATTTTATCAAGATCATATGAACATTATGACATTATGAAAGTTAAAACCTAAGCTTAGAGAACTGGCGTTTGAGCTTATAGCTTGGAAACGGCTCATAATCGGGACTTTCGGCTTCGTTACGGTAGAGTACGGACCTCCCGGACTTTCGTTTCTTGGTTTCTTTTGCTTCCTTTCTGAACTTGAGCCTTCTTAAGATCACTTAGGATCTATTAGAGCAAAGGATTGCTTCTATATAAGGGTTATAGAGGAGGAAGTGAGGGATGAAGAAAAATGAAGACATATGTGCTCTATTTATTCCATTTGAAGGTATAAGAGTAAGCACGCTCATGATCTGGTTAGGAACATAGTAGGTCTAGAGGTGGATAGGAGGGTCTATAGGATGTGTTGGTTAGCTAGAAACTACGCTTGGATCTGTAGTTTTCTTCTTCTTTGCTAGCGCTATGATAGAGAAACAAGGATGCATGTGATGAATTTTATACAATATAAATGGAAGATATTTTGAAGAGAGGTGCTTGTAAGCAGCTAGGGAGGTAAGGTTCTTGTCATTGAGGTGCTTGGTTGCAAGAAAAATAGTTAAAATGGGTTATTTTGCAAGGGTTTTGGTTTCGGGTTCACTAGGGCTCATTTAGGGTTCGGGTTGAGTTTTCTAGCTAGTACTATATAACATATGATTCAGAAAGAACAGGTTACTGATCCTAGGACTTATATTAAGGATTATAATTAAGATTTGATAGGTGGTTTGAGTTAAAATGGGTAGAAAATGAGAAAACGGGTCAAAGTCACAATTAGGGCACAATTAGGGTTTTCTGGATTCGTTTCTTGTATAATTGAGATAGAATGATGAAATGATAATGGATTATGATTAAGAATGTTGTAATTTATGTTATTATAAAATATTATTTAAGTATTGGTTTAGGCTTACACAATGGATAAATACGAAGAAAAAGTCAAGGTTAGGTGACACTAGCTCGGTTTTAGGGTTTAGGGTTTTGAATTAGGGTTTTGAGTGTAAAAAGATGTATGAAAGCTTATGAATGGAATATTTAGGGTTTATATATTGTATAATGAGTGTAGTAGCTTGTACACAAGTAGTGGTGATGAAATTAGAATGAAAACAGAGGTAAAACGGCTATTTTAGAGATCATGCTTAATGACTTATGCATTGAGCTTTTAAGGACTTGTACTTTGATTTAAAGAGATTATATATTTCAAATGAGATGTTATATTACTTGTACATATGCTTTAGTAGCTTGTGCATTCATTTTAGGGGTTAATCTTTTCATGAGGTTAGGGTTTAGGGCATCCGATAATGGTTTAAAGCCCGATTTGATATGATGTTGCAAATGGTACCTTATAGGAATAATGTACCTTGTAATAATGATATTATGATATTGACTTGACATGTCATGATGTTTGCTTGACATATATGAAGATAGGTTTGCCATATGAAGGTTGCCTTGAGCGTTAACTTAGTTTTGCAGATTTATGATATTGAGATATTGGCAAAGTATGTTGTAATAAAGCAAAAAATTCCCTATAACAGGTGAGTTCATATTATAACGGCTCGATTGTAAATCATCTAACTTAATAGATGGTATTTCATTTTATTGAAAATGCGGGTCTTTATGTCTCCACCCTTACAGAAATCTCGTCCGAGATTTAATTGAACTTGAAGTGATGATTGAAAAATAGATGAGGATATTTGGCACGAATTTCGTCTTCACGTTCCCATGTAAATTCTGGTCCTCTTTTAGAGTTCCATCGTACTTTGATTATAGGAATACGACTTCGCTTGAGTTGCTTGATTTCACGGTCCATAACTTCTACTGGTTCTTCTACAAAGTTGAGCTTGTCGTCGAGTTGAAGTTCTTTCATTGGAATAACGAGAGTATTGTCGGTATGTAGGATAAACACCTTCTGAGAATTTGAACGTGGAAAGTATTGTGGATACTACTAAGCTTTTCAGGAAGCTTTAGTCTGTACGCCACTGGGCTAATAACGTTTCAGACATTTTGAATGGTCCAATTGTATCGTGGATAAGCTTTCCTCGTTTTCCGCATCGAAAGATACCCTTGCCGAGGGTGATACTTTCACATAAACCCGATCGCCAACTTGAAATTCTAAAGGCTTCCGTCTTATATTGGCATAACTTCTTTGTCGGTCTCTGGCAGCTTGTAAGCGTTGATGAATTTGTACGATCTTTTCTGTGGTTTCATGAATTATTTCTGGTCCTGTAGATTGAGATGATGGGGAATCTCAAACTCCTCTTCTTTTTTTGGCCAGCCGTAAACAGGTGATCTAACTTTCGATCCATAAAAGTGCTCTTTCGTAACGGTGTAAGCTTGATATTGGCAAGAATAATGTTATTGTACGAAAATTCTACCAATCGTAAATGTTTATCCCATCCTTTTCCGAAATCTATGACACAAGCTCGTAGCATGTCTTCGAGTGTTTGGATGGTTATTTCACTTTTCCATCGGTTGGTTGATGTGTTGTATATGTCTCATGAGTACCTAAAGCATTTTGCAATGGGACTGCCAGAATCGGATATGTGAATATGATATCACGATCCGAGATGATAGAGATGGCACCCATGTCGAGAGACTATTTCTTTGATGTATAACCTTGTAAGAGTTTCCATACTATCAGTCGCTCGAATGGGTATGAAATGAGATGATTTGGTAAGACGATCGACAATGACCCAGATGGTATCATGTCTAATTGAGGTTTTGGGTAGTTTTGTAACGAAATCCATTGTTATTCTTTCCTATTTCCCATAGGAATTCCGGTGTGTACAATAAGCCGGATGGCCTTTTGACATTCTGCTTAACTCTAGAACATGTCAATATTTGCCCAAAAGTATTCTGCGGAGTGATGCCTTCAGTTAGGCCACCAATAGAGTTCCTTTATATCATGGTACATTTTATCGAACCCAGGACGATGTGAATAGAATATTTGGATTTATGAGACTCGTGCATGATTAAGTCTCTTAAACCGCCAAAAAGTGGTAACCAGCTTCGGTTTTTGATACAACGAGTTCCATCAGGACGAATTTCAAATGATTTGTCCATTCCTCGTAGGTTCTCGTTTTTGACATTTTCTTCTTTGAGGGCTTCATTTTGGGCTTCCGAGGAGTTTGTGATAGGTAATTTTGGTTGCTATGAACGGTTAAGATTAATGCTCTGACTCGGAAGGGTTTGATTCGTTTCTTTCGACTTAAGGCATCTGCTACAACATTTGCCTTTCCGGGATGATAACAAATTTCACAATCATAATCTGCGAGTAGTTCTAACCATCGGCGTTGCCTCATATTCAATTCTTTTTGACGAAGAATATGTTGAAGGCTTTTGTGATCAGTGAAAACTGTACACTTTGTACCGTATAGATAGTGTCTCCAGATTTTAAGAGCGAATATTACTGCTCCTAATTCAAGATCATGAGTGGTATAGTTTTCTTCATGAGGTTTGAGTTGTCGAGATGCATAAGCAATGACTTTTTCTCTTTGCATTAATACAGCTCCTAACCCTTGAAGAGATGCATCACAGTAAACGACAAAATTATCGTTTCCTTCTGGTAATGCTAAGATTGGTGCTTCACAGAGTTTTTGTTTAAGGAGTTGAAAAGCTGATTCTTGTTCTTCGCCCCAGATATAATTCTTGTTTTTCTGGGTTAATTTAGTCAAAGGTCTTCTGCATTTTTGAAAAACTTCGATAAATTTATTTACTAGCGTACGAGTCATAAATATTGACGTACTTCTGTGGGTGTAGTGGGAGATGTCCAATTCTTAACGGCTTTGATTTTGGCAGGGTCAACATGAAGTCCTTGATTAGCGATGAGATGACCAAAGAAATTGGCACGATTGTATCCAAAAATCACATTTTTAGAGAACTTGGCATTACAATTTTACTTTCGGAGTAATCCAAGATTATTCTGATGAGACGACTTGCATGTTCTTCTTCATTGCAAGAATAGATAAGAATATCATCGATGACACATTACATACTTTTCCCCCCCCCCAAGATCAAGGTTACAAACACGATCATGAGATATGACTACAGCGGTGCATTTGTTAAACCAAATGGCATGACTTGAAAATTCATTAGTGTCGTATCTCGTTCTGAAGCTAGTCTTAGGAGATATCTCCTTCCTTACTCTCAGTGATGATAACCCTGATCTTTAAGTCGATTTTTGAGTAAACGCTTGAACCTTGAAGTGATCGAATAAGTCATCAGATCTGGGCACTGGGTAATTTTTTCTTTATTAGTGCGTTTATTCAAACTCTCGGTAATCGATAACACATTCTGAAGATCGTCTTTCTTTATAAAAATAGACAGGAGCTCCCCAAGGCGTGTACTTTGGTCGAATGAAACCTTCGCTCGGTTAAGTTCTGAAGTTTGATTAGAACAACTCTGCATTTTGAGGAGCTAATCTATAAGGTGTTCGAGCTACAGGTGCTGCTCCGGGGATTAAGACGATTTGGAATTCTACTTGGCGACGGTGAGAGATACCAGGTAGATCTTCAAGAAAGACATCTGGAAATTCTTTGACCACGGGAATGTCTTCGAGTTTTTCTGTATGCTTTTTCTTCCACAACTTGGTCATAAAAACTTGACAACATGGGCTATATACTTTTCCGGTTTTTATACAGGATATCGAGGTTTAGTCGAGTTTACTTCGATCACCTCGAATGATTAGAGTTTCACCGTTGATAGAATGTGAACAACTTTATCTATCACCGGAATTTTGGCACGTATTTGGATAACCAGTCCATACCAATGCCTACGTCGAAATACAAGTTTAATTGGCATGAGATCGATTTCAAAAGGTTGATTAGCTAGGGTTAGTGCAGCCTTTAAAAACAGTATTTGTATGCTTACTAAGTTTTGTCATCTATTTCGGATATTATAAAAGGTATCAATTGTAATCGACGGAATATTTAGCTAGAGGCAAGCGATAAGGATATAATCTTCTTATCAGCTCCGAATCAAATAATACCCTAACTCATGCTGGATTTAGGAGAAACATATCCGTAACGCCGTTTGGGTCTTGTTGGGCCATACATCTCTCACTGTAGGCTCTTCTCTTGGGCAATGATGTTGGTCTTTTGGCATGATTGTGTAAGTGTCTTCTCCCCCAGGATGGCAAACCACTATCATTGGAAGTTGATTACTTCGGTGGTGGCTTCTTGTTTGGCGAGTTCTTGCTTTAGTGGCCATTCTATTGCAATTATTACACCTACCAGTACAGGGTCTGGTGTGATGGTAATTGCACCTTTTACACAGAGGGAGATCTCCGGCATACCTACCATTTTCTGATGAAGTAACAGCATAGGCTCTACCAGCTTCTTGCCTTCAGTTCTGTTGTCGACGATTATTGTAACGATTGTTGTTGCGATAGTTGTTGTTGCTGCGGGAGCTGTTGTTTAAAGTTCTTCTGTCGTCAAACTTTATTTTGTTGTCGTTTGATACCTGCATTGGAAACATGCTTAGTTACTTGATCCATTTAGCCTTTGGGATATGTTATGGCATCCTCTAAGTTTGAGTTTAGAGGGGCAGTAGTTAGTTAAACATTTCCTTTCAATGCTTCGAGGTAGTCCCCCGATGAAAGCTTCAAGAGTTTATCGTTGTTTGGTACCATGTTTGACATAGAACCGTTAATTCTTGGAATCTTCTACATAAGGTTTTAGATCCTTTCCTTCTAATCAGATTGTAAAGTTCCTTCTCCATCTTTCTGATCTCAGTCCGCGAGATAATACTTGTTTGTCAGAAGTCTTTTGTAACTCAGTCAGGTGGTTCGAAATTAGCTTGCTCTTTCCCATAGTTGGGCATATATTCACCAGGATAAGGCATGTCAGTTATCAGTTACCAGTAGCACAAAAGTTAATTTGTTATCTTCGGCACATCTGCTTTATCGAGGAGCGAACACTGATTCGGTTTCGTTCAAACCAGCGATAAGACCTACTGCTCCTTCTCTTGTACATTAAGTAGAAAGGATGAAGCTAATGAATCTTTGTAGTTTCCGGTTTTCCCTGCAGGTGTTCCAGTAGGACGGTGTTCATGTTGGGATTACTTTAGGCACTTGCCTTATCGCAGCTTGAGCTTCTTTGTAAAGTGGTGACAACTATCCAGCAATAGCTTTCTGATGGCGTCTTGCGTATAACCGGTGCTTTCCGTTGTTGATGCTCTTTTGGGAAGCAATCTATCAATAAAGATAACACGTAATAAGACATGAGATCACAAGTTATAACGCTTGTTCTTCTTTAAAAATGACTTAAAGGAGAAATGCTTTTTCTTAATTGCTTAAGGAATAATGCTTCATTTAGCATTTTTAGCAATGGTGATAATCTAAAGGTTATGGTATGATGATGACGGTTACGATGGATGAATATGAATGATGAGATGAATAAGTGGTTAAGAAACAACAAGGTAGTAAAAGGGATAACCTTTGTATTTAAGAACAACTTACTCTTATACTATTCATAGTTCAAGATTTGACAAGTGTTTTTATTTATACCACATATCCCGTGGCTAGGTTAAGCTAAAATTGAATTTAAACTAGAAAACTGGATGATCATTCCATGCGGTTCTGGAGTTCGATGATAGAGTTCATAAGTTTTTCTATGTCTTCTTGGTGACGAGTTTCCATATCATTGATAACTTTTGCTAATTCAGCAATTCTGTAGCGAGCTAAAGAGATCTTATGGTTGGTGGATCAATTTTCTTTCTCTTAGAGTTTAGTGATCTGAGTCAGGTTTGCTGGAGTTTTGTGCTAAGGCGTCAAATCACGTTGGATGATTATTGTTCCTTTACGAGACCCATCGATGCCGTTTTAATTGTTCAAAACGTTTCAGAGGGATTCTTATAAATAACATTCGCTACCATGAATTTGTCTTCAAGACGTGGATAGCTGATTTCGTAAGTCTCACAAATTTTAAGAGCTTGAAGTTCGGGGATGGGTAGGATGAATATAACTGCATTGGTGAAAGACGTTCTTTGGAAGGAAAAATTCTTGTGTTTAGGAGGTATGATATTGGAGGAGGGATTGGTGATTGTTCAGTTTTTTGAAGCTTGTAAAATTCTTATGTAAGGTCATGGGAAATAACGAAAGGGTTGTGTTGAAGCTGGACGGGACATTTAAATGAATTGGAAGCACTCGGTAAAAGTTTTCCTCTGGAGAGGCCGGACTAATGGAGGGAGAAGCAGGAGGAACATCGTTTGGACTTGGGAAGAAAGGCTATCCTCCAAATTTTGCGAAGTGGATGGTCGGGGAAGACCTCGTTCTGCTTTATAACATATAGCTTATTTATTTAGTAATATATAGTTATGTAACTTTACATACTTTTCCGGGGATATAGCGGCACGGAGGACTTTTCTTGGATGGAAAAAGAAAAGTAGTTATAGTTAAGGTTTTAACCTTGTTCTCTATAAAGTTGGCTCTGATACCAAATCTGTTAACACCCATTTTTACAATAGCAGCGGAAAGTAATCTGGTGTATTACTTTCAAAGGTACAACGTCCATAATCATTAGAAAAACGATGCAAAAAGTGATCGTTTTGAAAGTAAAGTTATCATTTATTTTCTTTCATCAGAATGGGTCAAAAGAGAGGTTTCCATGAATCTAAAATACACATTTGAGTGCTAACGGTTTTTCCATCTTGTGTCCTCGTTCACTCCGTTGCCATTAGGTTACTGAGATAAAACAGATAAAACGTAAACACAAAGGTTGCGTGAAATCCATATGGTTTAAGTAATATAATTGCATGCAAATGCGATTATTCGGGTTACGTTGATTATCCGTATTGAAAACATAATTTATTATTGCCATTAGCTCATGAATCCGATGCCTTAGGTTATAATGATAATATTGCCCCTGCGGGCACCTTTGCCAAAATACCCGCGTGATTTCTAATGATGTGCAATTGGTTATCATTACTGGATACACCAACGGGGAGTCCAACCCAAATATATATATTCACAACATTCGCGCTTACTACGAAGAGTAATTAACGGTTCATGATTATGGGGACTTAAAGGCAAAGCAGTTACTTAGGCAATAGTAAATTGAAATAGCATGTAGAAATAATTGCATTCATGTTTATAGCATGTATCCTCGCGGGTCTTATTAAAAAGATTGAAATGCGAGGCTATGAACTCACCTGAACAGTTATAGGGAAATTGATAGCTAATGTATAGGGAATGAAAGTAACGGCTTCAACACGGCAATCACAGACAACCTGGGTTAATATATGGCAAGTCTTAGTTTGATTGTATATATAAGTTTTTGGATATCGATGTTGGTTTGTTATAAAATTATCATAACACCGTTCGGGCCGTCATTGTTCTAGAAGTCAATCAGTAAAGTTTGTGAGGGTAGGGCATTTTAAATCGTAATCCCAAACAATTGACATAACGTTGTGATCAAGATGAAACTTCTTATTATGAAGGCTCCCTAGTATTGTGGCTATGATATGGATCCGAGGACATGATTTGAAAGCAATCAAAGATGAATGATATAAGGGATTAGAACATAAGCAGTTTCGTTTAAGATTTTATTCAATATTGGAGATGGTTACACGAGGAGCGTTACTTTAAGTTATGTCTGGTAATTGTTTTGATATGATTTATACTTTTTCAAAAATGTTACATTTTAGGACCCTAGGGTTTGGTAAATTTCAAGTAGCCCTTCGGGTTTGCATTTTTACGACTTTGGTCTTCAACTTTTATTGAATCTACTAAGGAAAACTTGTACCTTTAAAAGTGAAATAATAGACCATATAGTTATAACTTTGATAAAATAATAACTTTTTAGTCCTTTTTGTTAAAAGTTTTCTGGAAATTCTACGATATATATTACCCTTGCAGGATTATAATACAAAAATGTCCAAATTGTCTATGCAGGAGGATTATTTTACATTTCAATAGTCATTATAAATTTATAATACATAATATGAATTTTTAACATTAACACAAGTTTAATTTAGATTCGTTAAGCTAAAAAGTAAAACGGGTCAAATTAGGGTTTTAAAATGAAAACGCGCGGGTTTTTAAGGTCAATTCTTTTGACTTATCAAACACTTATTTTAACACTTTATAAGTTCTATATAGGATAGATTATAACATAGTTTCAAGTTTAGCTCATAGTTTAAGTAAAAACATGAAATTGGGTTTCGCGTGTATGGTTTTGGATCAAAAGGCATAACACTTAGTTTGGAGTTCAAAGCTTTATATTAAGATTTTAGCATGATCATATGAACATTATGACATTTAGAAAGCAGAAATTAAGCTTAGAGGAAAAAAAACCTGTTTGAGCTTTATGTTGGAAACGGGGTCATAAACGGCTTTCGGCTTCGTACAGCTAGAGTAACACGACTCCGAGCTTCTTTTGTATTGGTTTCTTTTGCTTCATTTATTCTAAACTTGAGGCCTTCTTAAGTCACTTAGATCTATTAGAGCAAAGTTATTGCTTCTATGGTAAGGGTTTTAGAGGAGGAAGTGGGGGAATGAAGAAAAATGATAGACATATGAGTCTTTTTATCCCTTTTGTAAGGTATAATGCGTAAGCACAAGCTTCATGATCTGGTTAGGACACATAGGAGGTTCTAGGAGGGTGATGAGGAGGGTCTGTAGGATGTGTTGGTTTAAGCTAGAAATAGCTTGGATTCTGTTGTTTTCTTCTTTCTTTGCCGCGGTAAGATAGAGAAACAAGGATTCATGCGATGATTTTTATCCAATATAAATGGAAATATTTTGAAAGAGAGTGCTTGTAAAGCAGCTAGGGTTGGTAAGTTCTTGTCTTGTGGTGCTTGGTTGCAAGAAAAATAGTTTTAAAATGGGTTGTTTGGAAGGGTTTTGGTTTCGGGTCATAGGGCTCATTTAGGTTTCGAGGATGGTTTTCTAAGCTTGGTAATTTGAATAAATTTGTTAGAATGATAGGTTACTGATCTAGGACTTATATTAAGGATTATAATTAAGATTTGATAGGTGTTTTGAGTTAAATTGGGTAGAAAATGAGAAAACGGGTCAAAGTCACAATTAGGGCACAATTAGGGTTTTCTGGATTCGTTTCTTGTCTAATTGAGATAGAATGATGAAATGATAATGGATTATGATTGAGAATGTTGTAATTTATGTTATTATAACTTATTTAAGTATTGGTTTAGGTTTACAATGGATAAAAATGAAGAAAACGTATCATTTAGTCTTGGTTTTAAACTAGCTCTGTTTTAGGGTTTAGGGTTTTAAATTAGGGTTTTGAGTGCAAAAGGATGTATGAAAGCTTATGAATAGAATATTTAGGGTTTATACATTATAGAATGAGTGTAGTAGCTTGTACACAAGTGGTGGTGAAGAAATTAGAATGAAAACGAAGGTAAAACGGCTATTTTAGAGATCATGCTTAATGACTTGTACATTGAGCTTTTAGAGATTTGTACTTTGACTTGAAGAGATTTTATATTTCAAATGAGATATCATATTACTTGTACATATGCTTTAGTAGCTTGTGCATTCACTTTAGGTGTTAACCTTTTCATGAGGTTAGGGTTTAGGGCATCCGATAATGGTTTAAAGCCCGTTTTGATATGATGTTGCAAATGGTACCTTATAGGAATAATGTACCTTGTAATAATGATATTATGATATTGACTTGACATGTCATGATGTTTGCTTGACATATATGAAGATAGGTTTTCCATATGAAGGTTGCCTGAGTCCGTTAACTTTAGTTATGCAGGATATATTGCATATTGAGATATTGGCAAAGTAATGTAATGTAATAAAGCGAAAAATTTCCCTGAAAAAGGTGAGTTCATATATAACTGATAGATTGTACATCATCTAACTTAATAGATGGATATTTACATTTATGAAAATTGTGGGTTGTTATAATTGGACACCTAGGATTTGAGTTAGGGTATACATGATTAGGCAATGTTTAGATATATGAGCTTCTATGTACTTAAGTTGGTTAATAACTAAAAGTATATAATGTTTGCCTTATGTTTGTGTTATGTTTAATCATAACCGGCCCTTATAGGCTTAATGACACAAAAATTGTATAATTTTTGTGTTTTGGGAATAAAAGTGGGTATTGGTTTGAGTCAAGATAAGTCTAGGTATTTCCCGGGTATGTCTAAATGTATTTTATTACGAAATGTAAGCGTTTTACGTAACCAATAAAAATAAAATATGAAAGGTTATAAGTTATATCCTTAATAATCATATAACACTTCCTTGATGTAAACTTTAACTTGCTTGGTGTTCGTTTACGTTGGATGATGATTTTTAGTTTACGCGATTTAACTATAAGATAATAACTAAAAGTGGAAGCGTAAAACCCTAAAAATAAAAAAAATGAAAAAAAATTAAGTCGGAAAATGACCTGAAAATGTGAAATGTTACAGTCTCCACCTGTTAGAAGAGCCTTGTCCTTAAGGCTCAAGTTACAACACTTGATGAAGGTACGGGTTTAGTGAAGAGATGCGGATACTTCTTTTGAAATTGGTCTTCCCGTTCCCATGTGAACTCAGGACCTCTCCTTGAGTTCCATCGAACCTTGACAATTGAGATACGACTTTGCTTCAACCGTTTGACTTCTCGATCTATGATCTCTATAGTTTCTTCCACAAAATGAAGCTTGTCATCCACATGGAGTCCTTTTAACGGAACGACTAATGGTTCGTCAGAATAACATTTCTTTAGGTTGGATACATGAAACGTATTGTGAACTCTGCTCAACTCTTGAGGAAGCTCAAGCTTGTAAGCAACGGTTCCAATCTTTTCCAGCACCTTGAAAGGTCCAACATATCTAGGGTTTAACTTCCCCCGTTTGCCAAAACGTACGACCCCTTTCCAAGGTGAAACTTTGAGCACAACTCT
Source organism: Tanacetum coccineum (assembly GCA_026074375.1). Classification (NCBI taxonomy): domain Eukaryota; kingdom Viridiplantae; phylum Streptophyta; class Magnoliopsida; order Asterales; family Asteraceae; genus Tanacetum; species Tanacetum coccineum. The sequence goes on along the minus strand of BQNB010050323.1, from coordinate 19,670 downwards.
ATCCCCAACTTGGAACTCCATCGGCTTACGCTTTAAGTCGGCGCAACTCTTTTGTCGGTCACGAGCGGCTTGCATTCTCTGCTTGATCTGAATGACTTTATCAGTTGTCTCCTGGACCATTTCTGGACCGGAGAGTTGAACTTGTCCGACCTCGACCCAACAAACAGGTGAGCGACACTTCCGTCCGTAAAGTGCCTCGAATGGTGCAGCCTTGATGCTAGCATGATAACTGTTGTTGTACGCAAATTCAACTAGTGGCACATGTCTAACCCAACCATTTCCAAAATTGAACACACAAGCACGTAGAATATCCTCGAGAGTTTGGATAGTTCTCTCGCTTTGTCCGTCGGTTTATAGATCTCATATCCAAGTTAGTATCCAAAGCCTTCTGAAGTGACCTCTAGAAATTTGATGCGAACCTAGGGTCGCGATCATAAATGATTAAGACATGTATTCCATGCCTCGTGACTACCTCCTTCAGGTACATTCTCACCAATTTCTCCATGGAATTAGTCTCTCTTATTGGTGTAAAGATTGTAGACTTAGTAAGTCAGTCAACAATCACCCAAATGGTGTCATATCCTTGCAATGACTTAGGAAGCTTTGTGACAAAATCCATAGTGATATTATCCCACTTCCATTGGGGTATCTCGGGTTGTACTAACAAACCCGATGGCCTTTGGTGTTCAGCTTTGACTTTAGCACACATCAAACATTTGCTAACAAAGGTGGCGATGTTGGCCTTCATATTGGGCCACAAATATAGCCTTTTCATGTCCTAGTACATCTTGTCAGAACCCGGATGGATGGAGTATTTTGATTTGTAGGACTCGTGCATGATCACACTCCTCAAGTCACCATAGCATGGCAACCAACTCCTGCCATTTAAGCATAGAGTTCTGTCGGCGCGGGGTTCCAACTTTTCCTTCGGTATATCCTTCCTGATCATACCACCTACATCTTCGTTCTTGAGATTCTCTGGTTTTTGTGCTTCGATCTGAGCATTCAAGATTTGTTTGGGAAGATCCAAACCAATAGTCATCACTAAGGCTCGGACTCTTAATGGTTTAATTCGCTCTTTCCTGCTCAAAGCAATCAGCAACAACATTTTGGCTTTCCCAGGTGAAACCGAATCTCACAACGTAATCACTGAGCAACTATAACCAACGACGTTGCCTCATGTTCAAATCCTTTTGGTCAAGTATGTGTTGTAAGCTCTTATGATCTGTGAACACCGTACACTTGGTTCCGTACAAGTAGTGCCTCCAAATCTTTAGAGCAAACACCCACTGCACAATTCCATAATCAGGGTATAAATTTTTCGTCATGAATTCTTCAGCTGTCCCGTGAATGCATAAGCAATCACCTTCCTCGTTATTGCATCCAGTACCGCACACAATCCTTTATGTGACGCTTCGCAATAAACAATAAAGTTCTCAGCTCCTTGTGGGAGGGCTAAGATAGGTGCGCTACACAACTTATTCTTTAATGTCTGAAAAGCTGCTTCTTGCTTGTCACCTCATTCAAAGGCGACTTTCTTCTGAGTGAGTTTGGTCACTGGCTTAGCGATTTTTGAAAATCCTTCATTGAATCTTCGGTAGTAACCGGAAAGACCTAAAAATTAATGAATCTCTGTTGGAGTCTTAGGAGATGCCCAATCTTTTATGGATTCGATCTTGGCGGGATCCACGTGAATGCCTTGACTATCAATCACGTGGCCGAGAAATTATACCTTAGGAATCCAAAATTCACATTTAGAGAATTTAGCGTACAACTCCTCCTTCTTAAGCAATTCCAGAATTGCCTTAAGATGCTCTTCATGTTCTTTCTTGTTCTTTGAATAAATTAGTATATCGTCGATAAAGACAATTACAAACTTATCCAAGTATGGTTTGCACACTCGGTTCATGAGGTCCATGAATACTGCAGGTGCATTTGTCAAACCAAATGGCATCACTTGGAACTCGTAATGACCATACCGAGTCCTAAATGCCGTCTTCAGAATATCCTCTTCTCGTACTCTAAGCTGATGATAACCTGATCGCAAGTCTATCTTCAAATAAACATTGGATCCTTATAGTTGATCAAACAAATCATCAATCCTTAGGAGAGGATAATGATTCTTCACCGTCAACTTGATTCAATTCACCCGTAGTCACTGCACACGGAATTGATCTGTCCTTTCATTTGACAAACAAGACCGGAGCTCCCCAAGGTGAGGAACTGGGTCTTATAAAGCCCTTGTCGGATAGTTCTTGCAGTTGTTCCGACAACTCTTTCATTTCGGAAGGAGCTAATCGATAAGGTGCTCGTGCTACAGGTGCAGCACCAGGCATCAAATCGATTTGGAATTCCACTTGTCGAGTCGGTGGAAGACCCGACAAATCTTCAGGAAATACTTCAGGAAAAATCTTGAACGATTGGTACGTCCTCAAGTCGCTTCTCCCCCTACTTGTCTTCAGTCTCTTTCGTAGTAATATGTGCCAAAAAGACATTATGTCCTTTTAACAAATATTTATGAGTTTTGGTGCACGAAATGATGTTCAAACGAGTCCCGCTTCCCTGATTACTTCCGTCACCATGAAAAATTAAGGTTTCATTACCCCAAGGAATACAAACGATCTTCTCAGCACAATCAATAACAGCGTGGTACTTTGATAACCAATCCATACCGATTATGACGTCGAAGCTACCAAGTTCTACGGGCATTAAGTTGATGTTGAATGGATGGTCTAAGAAGTTTAATGTACAACCCCGGATGATAGTGTTTATCCCAATTATTTCCTGTCCAGCTAGTTTCAGCAACTAATTAACTGTGTCTAATGTAGTTGGTGTGATATCAATTAGGGAACTAAATGTAGTAGATACAAAACTTCTATCGGCACCAGTATCAAATAAGATAGAAGCATAGCGGTCGTTTAGAAGGAACGTACCCGTAACGACGTTGGAGTCCGGGTTTGTTCCCGCATTGCCCACCACATAAACCTTGGCTAGTGCATTGCCATTCCCACGTTGATTACCACGATTTCCATTCTTCAGCTTTGGGCAGTCTTTCTGAAGTTGCCCTTGAAACACCACACTCATTGCAAATAGACACATTCTGAGTTGTCCCGATGTTTCCACGATTGTTATTATTACCATTGACCAGAACTCCTACATCACAAGCCAGATGACCGACTTTTGCCTATACACCTGGGAAGCACATGGACTAGCTATGTGGTGAATAGTTTTCATTTTGTATACAAGTGTCAATGATCCCGTGTACTCCCTAATTTTTCACTAGGCCCTAGCAATGTAAGCCCTCCAGTGTTTCTGTCTGCTTGTTTTGTTTTGGTGCCCCTGATTGTTTCCAACATAAACTCCAACTTCTCTTCTGCTCAACTTGCCTTTTAGTAATAGTGAGGACTTTTTGATCCATCTGATCATTGGCAAACCTCAATTGCTTCTCCATTGTTTTGGTTGTAAGACATTTACATTTCCCCTGAAATCATATCAAGGAAGTCCACCACATAATTTCCAACCTCCTTTGATTCCTCATGGATACATCCTTCCACATATTAGTGCGAGCTTTGAAAACGCAGAGTGTAACTTGAGACATCATTACCTTTTACTTTTAGGTTCCAGAGCTCAATTTCTAACTTCTTGATTTCACCCCTTGGGCAGTATTTGACTGTCATCATTTTCTTTGGTGCCTTCCGGTCCATAGCGTAAGCAACATCTTGAGTGACAGTCTTCATGTGGGAGTTCCACCATGTTAGAGCATTTCTAAGAATGCAATGTAGCAACTAAACTGGTTCTCTAAACACAGTGCTGATTGTTGACACTGATTCCATCTCTCAAACCATGTGACAACACAAACCACTCCTTCAATACCCTTAAAATAAGGGCTTGCATTCAGAAATCCTTGTACGTACACTCACGGGGAGTGCGTATAGTTCCTCTAATTCTAGTATCAGAGTTGTGGCTTTCGTCTCCCTGGCCATTAGTGCTATTTCGAAGAGTTTCATGATTAGCAAGTTTCGTAGACACTCTTGCTTCGATTAGCTGTTTAACAGCAGCAACTGTCATAGGGGTAGCAACCATAGCAGCAGCAGCCCTTGTAGTAGCAGAGGATATTCTTGGCGGCATATTGTTCTAATCACAGCAATATAAAACATGTGAGTTTTCATAAACATCACAACATGACATGGGTATAACATATATATAACAACATCACATCACACAGTGAGTACATAACATGACTGGGATCACAACACACAACAGAATTGAGATAGACATAACATAATACAACACATTATATATGACAAAATCACACCACACAGTGATTATATAACATGACTATGATCACAATACATAATATAATTGAGATCGACATGACATAATACAACACATCATATATAACTGAGAAAACATACATGATTGTCTGATACAAGAAATGAAAAATACAAATCCTACTACCGCGCTAGCTAGGTATAAAACCCATAATACTTAGCCGGCTAACATAATGATAGCTATGAATATGACATGAAAATGTAACTCTAGGCAGAACTACCAGCGCCCTCGGGATCATCTGCATGAGTCTAATCTCTAGCCTGAAGTGCTTGAATCTGTCCCAAAGCCGCTGACAAATGTCCCTGTAGTGATGAAACCTGTGCAATCAATGTCGTCATCAGTAACTCCTGTGAGGCAATACGGTAATCATGCATCTGGGTATGAGTCCTATATGCTTGCAGTTCATAGTGAACTTCCGAACTCAACCCAACAGAATGTGCCCAAGCCTCTCGGGAAACGAGGGCCTCCCGATCCAACAGCCGTGCAGTCTCATAGTGAATCTGTCTATCCTTGACCAATCCATCAACACTCTGAAATAACTGAGTCTGTCTATCCTAAGTATCCTCTATCACAACATAAACATCCTGTGTGTCCTGCTCCTGAACCGCAGCAAGCTCGGTCACTCTAGCATTGACCCCCTCCAGGGTCGTCGGTGCTACCTCCTCAATAGCCTCTGTTGGGTCTACCCAAACATCCCTAATGCCATAGCCAACATCCTTGGCTCACCGATAGCTGATCTCGACATCCGTAGTGCCGATAAACCCATAATCCACCCTATGACCTCCAGTAGGTCTAGGAGCAGCAATCGAACTCTCTCTTGATGTGGGAGCAGTCAGACATAACCTCTTATGAGGTGGTAACTCGGCCTCGGGAATGTCCTCCTTATGGTCGACTGGTGGTGGTATGAATAGTGAGACAGGTAGGGGTGTTAGTGGTGATGATGGTAACGGTAATGATATGGGTACAGGTGGTGGTAAATGTAGTGATGATGGTGGAGGTGGTAGTGGTGGTGAGGGAATCTGAGGTAGTGGAGGTGACCAAGGTGATAGTGGAGATGGTGGTGTAGGTACGACAGCATACTCAGCAATACGTGCCTCCATGGATAGTGACATAGGTGGCTCAAGTCTGACAGTCTTCCGTGCCTTACGGAGACATGCCTGAGCAAAGGGGATCCTAATCTGAGGCGATCTAGGTGTAGGTTCAGACTCATCCGTCTCAAATGCCTTTGTGTCCCCAGCCGAGGGAACAAGGTCAACAACAGGTACAACAGAAGAGTCGGCCGGAGCTAGGTGCTCCTCCTCCTCCTCGTCATCATCCTCGTCCTCAAAGGGCTCCTCATCCTCATCATCGGTATCATCATCATCATCATCAAATTACCCTATACAACTTGAGGGGGTATTTCTGCCAAACCCTCATACTTGCACCACACAAGGACGAATTTTGCAATGCTCCTATATAACTTGAGGGCGAAACAATTATGTGGAAAACCAAAACCCTAACCTAAAACAGTTACAACTTCTTACCATATTTACACCCCAATCCCTTTTAACCCGTCAATCCCTAACCCAATTAACCAGCCTATTACCAAATTTTCCCGCCCATTACCACAAATCCATTATTTTGTCACGAGTTCTCTTCTTTCACCATTTTACCCTGAATCCCACAACATCACCAAAATGATATAAACCACACACCCCCACACTCCACGACCGTTTCCAAATTCACATTGAAACACATTGCCACTGTGGCAATCCAATGGGCACACCACAACAAAAAGGAAGGGGCTCGGACTCAATGGTCTTGTGGTACCAAGGGTATAAGAGAAGAGAGCCGAGGATAGTTTGTGCATTATCATAAACCCACAACAAAACTAATCTCTTTGTCTTTCGATTAGTAAATAGTCTACAAGGGAAAGCACAACAGCAAGAAGACAAAGATTCCAAGAAGGAACCATAGTCGTTTTGTTTCCTATACAAGCATTGTAAGCCCATTGTGGTACCGGAGGTAGTGTGTGTTTTAGTTTTTAAAAAGTTTTAAGTGTATTAAGTTTTCAGTTTTAGTCTTTTATGTACTTGTATTTCACCTTTTAATGAAAATTCAATTCCTTTAATATTTGTGTTCTAAATTGCAACAAGTCTCTTAAAAACTTTTAAGCTTTCATTTAAGCCATCTCTATAAACTGGTTGTTTGTATTTTACAAGTCTTTAAGAAAACTTACTAAAGAGAAAACTATTAATCAAAAATCTAAAAAAGGGTGACAAAGTACTGTTGGATCAAGTATGGATGAGTAAGCAAATTTGGAAGGCTTATTGGTATTGCTTAGTTTAAGCTTATTTATAAGCTGTGGGTAGGTTTTAGAGCTAAATTAGGTTTCAAAAACCCTGTTTTGAGCAAGGGTTAGAGGTACATTCCTTTTAAATTTTGCTTAAAAGTTACTGTAGCAATTGCTTATTAGCTTATTTTTAGCTTATTAATGTTCTTTTGTGCTTATGAATGTTTATTTAAGCTTAAACATGCCTTCTAGTTACTTTTCATTTCATTTTCATGCAATTTGATCCAAAACTGTCAAAAATAGCTTAAATACTGTCACTAGCTTATTCTCTTTTTAAGTACTTATTTTTTAGCTTTTCATCTTTTTGTTGTTTAAAACTGCATAAGTAGTAGTAGCCTTTCAAAAATTTCAGTTTTATTTAGCTTTTATAGGGTTAAAAAATCACTTTTAAAAATTAAGGGGGTGTTTGGGTTAACAATGAAAACGGGTCAAAAATGGTTTTGGTATGGGTTGGGGTCATAAGGTAGATTTAGCTTAAGTATTTAAGCTCATCTAAGTCTGTTTTTAAAAGTTTTTAAGTTTTAAAATTGTTTTTCAAAGTTTTCCTAGTCACCTTTTGAAACTGTGGTTGTAAAAATGAGATATAATGGCTTATTTGGTTAAGCCATTATAATCTTGAGTTGTGGTGTCAAAAGTGTGTCTTTTGTGTCTAAACAAGTTGTAAACAAGAGCTTTAAGTCATTTGACTTTGTTAAGTCCAAGCTGTCAAAAAAAAAGTTAAGTGTCAATTTTTTTTAAGCTAAAAGCCTTTTTCATTCTCTAAAATCAGCAAGTTTAAATGGTTTTTGGAAGTTTAAAATTTGTGCACAAGTCCATTTCCTAGTGTACTTAATCTGTTTCAACTTTTCTTTTTCATTTGAGCTTATTTGACAGCTTAAAATAAGCTGTCAAATTAAGCACTTGTCCTTGGTTTAATCTCCCCTGGTGCTAGGGGGTGAACTTTAAGCCCACCCATCTAGCTTATTAGTTCACTTGAGCATGAGTTATTGGCTTTTCTAAAAAGCCAATAAGCTCTTTGTTAAAATCCTTCAATTTCAGTCCTTAAGAACCTCTTTTGATAGCTTATTTTTAAGCTCAAAGTACCCCTTTGACTGTTTTTGCTTAGGCTTAGTTTAGGTATTGCTTGTTTTCATTCTGGCTTATTGAGCTTATTTAATGAGCTTATTTGATTCCTAGTAGCTTATTTTGTTAGTATAGTTAGTTGTGCATGCTTATTTTCCTTATTACTAGTAAACCTAGGTGGTGATTAACATATATATCAAGTATGTAAACATGTAAATGAATAATGAAGATGTTAAAGCTTAAATAGACCTTAGAGATGAGTAGTAGGATGATGAACATAAGCTTACACTTAAGCTTAAACCCAATGAATCAACCACAAGCTCAAACCCTAATTAGGAAAACCCTAATTATATTTCATGTATAGTTCTTGCTAAACAACAAACCCAAGCTTCCAATGCACTTGAATGATCTTAGATATACTTAGAATGAATGCTTAATCACTTGTAATCCTTTGGAATGAAATTTTTATAAGAAATCCTAGCTTATAATTATGAGTCGTGGGTTATGGTTGTGTTGGGAGAGAATTGCTTGTGAATTTCACTTAGTTAATGAATGTGTGTGTTTAACTCTCCTAGTACTTGCCTTATATAGGATTAGTTAAGCCTTAACAACCGTAAAAAAAAAAAAGTAAATTAACCTAAGTTAGTTAGATGGGTTAGGAGTAGAATTGTGTAAGGCCTTCTCCTCCTTTCTATGCATTTGGACGCCTAGGATGGATTGGAAGGTATTTGATTAGACAATCTATTATATAAAGAGGGTAGGCGTCTAGGTTAGAGGTATTCATTCATAGCAGACTTCTCCAATGAGAGTCTAAGAAACGCATAGAGCGTGTAGTAGTAGTAGTTAGTTCTTTATCATGTTTGAATAAAGAAAACCTTATTAGTAATGTTGATTGTATTCTTATTTCATATTCCGTTGTGCTTAACCAATCAATGTTATTCATACCCTAGTTGAGTCCAGATTCCTGGATTTCACAGAGACTTACTAAATATGGTAACTTTCGAAAATAAAAACTTTCCAAAAATAGAAAGTTTTGTAAAATAGAAAGTATTCGATTAAGCGATGTATGATATAAATGAAAGAATGATCGTAACCTAATATTATGGGGTTTTAGGATTAAAGGCGCGAGTGGATTTCTCATCACATGTATATATATATATATATATATATATATATATATATATATATGATTTTGTTGATACGATGTACGCATCGTTGATTATACTTTTCGGTATAGTAATCGAGCGACTCTAATTATAGGTCGTGATCGCGTTTGTGGATTTTCGTGCTAGACTTCATTGTTTGATCAACGGCTTTTGATCAAGGTGAGTTCATAGCCTCGCTTTTAAGTGTTTTAAATGTTTTTAAACCCGCGAGGGGGATACTTGCTTGTTTTGAAAATGAGAACGCAATGTGTTTTGATGATAAATATGATTCCATTCACTATTGAGTATATGCCTTTTACTGTGTGACCGTTAATTGCCTTGTTGATGGTGAACGCTAATGCATTAAATAGATCTATTGGGTTTGACAACCCTGTCCGGGGTATGAATCCGACGGTGAGCACCCTGTAACGGACATTTTGTGGTTAGTATTAGGGGAAGTGGCATACTTCCCGGTCATGATTTCGTCCTACGGGATGAATGTGTTAAGTTTCGGTACACGGGCTCATTAGTTGGAATACATTATTTATATATAACTTGGCTTACGAGCAATGTTATATGTTTTGTTGAACCAAATATGCGTTCTAACTGTTATTTGTAAACTCTATGAATTCACTCAACGTTTTGTTGACGTTTTTAAGCATGTATCTCAGGTTAATTGCTGTTGATGGCTTGGATGGGACGGAACGCGGATATCAAGGACGGTGTCTCGGTGAAGTAGTGTCATAAATTAAGTAAATGTTTTGAAAATCATGTCGTGTTATGACTTATAGAAATAAACTTTCTACATTGGTAATGGGACCTATGTAACTCTGATCTTTCTAATAAATGAAATCATGTTTTATAAATGCATTATTAAGCGTTTACTGGGACTCGTGTGCAAGTATTATGAAGTAGCACCCCAATCGTTGTATTCCGCTGCGTATAGCATTTTAGGAGTGTTACAAAGTGGTACCAGAGCACGAGTTGTAGTGAACTAAGTCGTTTTACAAAACTTGGACTACAACTGTTTTTGGAAAATTTTCACGAGTCCTTCGCCGTTGTTCGATATCCGTGCGCGCATCGTTCCCGATCCTTAGAAGCCTTATGTGGTATATTTGGTTGCATATTATGTGCGTAACAAGTGGTTGACACTTGGTACAAGTAATAAGTATATACATGTATATAGATATATATACGGCATCCGTTCTATGGTATACGATTATATATATATCTTGATATTCGCTTCTTGCGAAGAGTTTAATTTCTTTAAACATTTCAATGCGATATGATAAAATTATTTTGATACGTGATGAAAACATCGTTGTTATATGATTATCTTTGAAACTTTTTCGCGACTTTACTTTTCATCTTCTGGTGATGTTGATTCGTCGTAGTTTGTCGATCCCATTGGGTGACTTATTGTTCGACTCCGAGTTCGAATATTTTCCCGTTGCTTTTAAATCGCGTATGTTGTTTCGTAACCTATTGTTTTGAAAATTTTCAGTTGATGGGAGTGTGACTTTTATATGTCATCCCATGAACCCTCATTGTTTTGGAAAACGACTATTAACTTATTCTCGCGTAACGTGTCGTTTGGAAACGGCTATTTTTGGAACTTTCGAATAAAGTTGGCGTTGTGTTCCGATTCTCTTGTGTCGACCTCTACCTAGTAAGTCATGAAAGGTTTGATTCTGGAAGTCTATGAGTTTTGTGTTTGAAAGAGTGTTAAGTCATTGGGTATGGCTTTGTATTGGCGTTTGGAGGAATTAAAATGGTGTTTGGTTGGATTTTGAAATGGATATTACGGTAGTTTGTAACCAATAGGTTGTGGGGTTGATTGTGAATTATTTTTGGTCATAAGGCACCTAGGAAATCCAATATGGATGTGGGCATATGTCTTAAGTGTATGTGGTTCTTTGGATAGGGTCGTATCTCCTCCGGATGAGTGCGATATCGTCGTTTTACTAAAACTAGTCAAATCTGGAACACTTTTGGGAAAAGGGGTATAACTCCATATTTTTGTAATAACTTTTCAAAAGAAAATTTTGGTACCTATAGGAAACTCTTAGGACTATCACCTCCAATTGGTTTACATAAAAAGCATCAATAAATTTGAGATTACGCTCATTTTCATAAACTACAAAAAAAATTGAGACCAGAATTTGAATGAGTAATAAGTTCAAAAACTTATATAGCAACACCTAAATATGTAAAACTGTAAGTTCTAGATATCGAACAAACTTAGATTTTAGCAGTCGTTTCGGCTTTTGCGAACTCACAGTTTAGGAGATACACTCAGCTTAGTGGAGCGATAAAATTTTGGAAAAATGGCGGCTTTAATAAATAAGGGTAAAACGGTTAATTTCACCTTGGACTAATCCAAAACTTTCTGGGTAGCTGAGGGCCTAATTTACAGAATATTTGATTCCAAATGCTCTTCCGTACTCGGAACCTCATAGCCCTTGTATCAACTACAGACCTATACGTAGAGGATTTCATAGATTTTAGGTCCATTTGGATTGAGGTTATTGTTTGCCAGTCAGATTTTTATCATTATCACCGCAAGTGATTGCCATTCATTCTTTAGCTATTACTTTTGATTTAGGACTCTAGGAGAGTTCATTGTATATGTAGTTATGTATTGGAAACTTAGAACCGTTACGGTTAGATGTACTGGCTTTGAAAGCCAATGATGTATCCCTTTGTGGGAAAATTGGTATGTATGTGTGTTATTTTCGGCATTGTTATTACAATTGTTGTAATTATTCTCGGTTATGAGTTAGGAGAAGGTGTCATTGTATAGGTTGTACTATGAGTGAAGCCTGGAGGTCGTGGTTACCCCCGAGGCACTCGGCTTGTGTGAGATTGATTTGACCCCGAGTGTTGGGAGACTTCAATTGGCGAATCTTTCGCATGTGTATGTTACTTGCTTGCATAGTCCATGAGTGGGTATTATTTTTGGTACTTGCTGTGACCGTTGACCAAACTGTATCAAATGATGTCTTGCGAATTGATGATTTTAAAGTTTAGGGATCGCAATAACGAATTTGTGTGTTGGACAAATGTCGTTGCGCGAATTGTACTGATTTCGTATATAAACTATTTGTGTAAACCATGGAAAATGTGTTTTCTAAATTTTATAAACTGACCTTGTGGTGTCAAACAAATCTTCTTTTAAAAAAATGTTTTTCTTCTTTAAATAATAAGAATGGAAGGTGGTGCTATCTTCTTTTCTTTCTTCTAAAATAATTAGATTTTTACTCTTTAAACTTTTTTTAAAATTTAACTTACGCATGTAGCATAAGGAAAAGAAACGTTTTGACGAGGAAGGACATGATGTCGTTTGGTCCTCAATTATGCATAACCTGATCAACTATGCATAATTTAGGAAGAACCACGCTATGTCGGATAAATCGTCACCATTAAAACGCTTGGTAATTGAGATAAATGTTTGGGTCAAGCTTCCGGAAGGAGAAAATATTTTTACCCTGCTACGGATTTTTATGCAAGTAACCCTATTCTTATCGACTGCATGGAGAGAGTCTCATGCGAGTCATTATGACCGAGTCGTTCCGAAGCGGAAATACCTACGGTATTGTTCGGAACGAGTGTGTCTAGAAAGGAGTAAAGCTTAGTTCGTAGTGTTTAAAATCGGTACCTGTTGTGGAGACGTGTCAAGACCAAGTATAGTCGGTGTGCTAGTAAGCGATGATAGATTTGAGCTATCAAGGGTGTGAACCTGATACCGACACTGAGAAGGGATCTTCTTGGAGATGTAAAGATTCCTAAGGTGGGTGGAAGCTGAGATGGTTAGTCCCGAGGTTGAAAGTGAGAAATGGAGAAGACTTCTCCTACATTGAATGTATGTTGCCTTTGAAGTATCAACTGATGGCCGTGAAGAAGACTTCTTTCCCCGAAATGGAATGTAGTGGTAGTATAGTTGTAAGTATACCTGATGTCGTCAAAGATTAGAATAAGGCACTAAGCGACACCTGACTTAAGGTTAGTGATCCTTACTCCTTGACGTAACGACTTTGTGTGCGTATGAAAGAGCGAAAAGATTGGAGATTCTAGCCGAATGGTAACATCCGTTTCCATCCCGGAGGAACGATCGAAGTAGCTAACGCCTTAAGTCGAATGGTATTAAAATTAGGAATGTAAGTGATTATTTTGATTTAATGATTTGATTCATCGGGGATATGATGCGATGTATTGGGATCAAGCCAATTGTGCTAGTCGCCATGTAAAGACGTTGGAATTTTTATTTTTCGTCAAACTAGTAACGAGCCATGATGCTCAATTGTTTTCTTGATTGCTTTCAATTTGTTTCTGGATAATGTGTGTTTTTAGCGGGATTATCGCCGCCGAATTATGTGAATTATGTGCTTTATGTGCTATGTGCCTTGAAAGATAAATGAGCGCTTATGTCGCTTTTGTGCAGCCATTATGTGGCTGAGAATGTGAGTGGATGGGTATATTTACCCGAATGTAGATAAAGGGCGGCTTGAGAGATACACAAGCCTGATAAATCGTTATCGGTTGTGGCATGATAGCCCACAAGCGTGACCATGGTTGGCTAAAACCTAATTCTGAGTTAGTCAAGATCATTACCAAAAGGCTTGGCCATCCGGCAAGCCAAGTGTAATGAGCAATCTGGCCGGTTGGGTGTAAACCCGCATGATGAGCATGACCATTATTGAGACTTCCTGATAAGTAGGCACAACTATTATGCCGAAACCTATAAAAAGCAAGCATGATTGTTGCTAAGTGGGATGATAAGCTAGGTAGGAATATAGAGTCATTATAAAATGACGAATAGGCGAATATGTGCTTATATGATTATGTGTAATGAGGCTATAATGCGTTTGACGGGGTCATATGTACTCCGGAATATTTTGCGCAACCGATGATGCATTATTAAATAAGACCGGGAGGGCGACACGCGTATCTTGGTTTTTGGAAAATGATGAGTATTTTGATCTTGGATAATGATACATGTATATATATCAGTTTTAAATATTGACCTCTATCTTGATTTTAGCTAGCGGCATATGCTTTGAGTTTTTGGTAATGAAGTATATTTTTGGTTTTGAATATTGGTATATTTCCGTAATTGATCATTGACGTATGTTTTGGTTTTGGTTAACGACATAAGTATCGGTCTTGGTTTTGAAAAGCAAGGTGCACTTGGCTTTGTTGTTTTTATGATCCCCAACTAAGTTTGGATCGATCACCCATTTTAGAAAAATGTCTCGTGAGAACGACGTGATAATTATTTTAATCAGATATATTCCGCGACATATATTGTCCTTTATGAAGAGCGTAAATATAAAGGTTAGAACGACGCGATCTGGTTTTGTCGAATATATTTTCGCGACTTGTTTTTCCTCTTACGATAAGAGCCTCCACGATTGTATTTTGTTTTGTTGGTATAATTACCCTTGTTTAGACTGACTCTCCATCCGGAATAGTCAAAGCGGTTGAAAATTGCATCTTTTGTTTAAGTGAGAACGCACGAGTCCGCGCGATGAAGAGAGGCCATCGTGCCACGAATGAACTGTAAGACGGGTAGGAAAGGACGAGCACTGAGGACGGCGCTCCTTTAAGGTGAGTGGAATGTAACAACCCGAGTTTCACGACTCGTATGACGATTGCGAGTTTGACATCATTATTAATATTTTACGAATTTTCGTAAGCGAACGTCGACATTTAAAATTTTATTTATCGTGAATAATTATTTTCGTATTTTAATACGGACGGAAATTTAAAATATTTATTTTTGACGTTTCGCGAGTCACCGTTTGACCGTGTGTTCGTTAACCGTTTCGAGCATCGTAAAAATTTTCGACGCATCTCGTTATTATTTTTAAGATCGTAAATATATTATTTTTATGAATGTCGTCACTTTGTTCCTTGTCTTGAGCCAGATTCTCATTTTAAAAGTGTACACATTTAATTAAATGTTTTAAGATAAGAAAAGTGTGACGGAAAATAAAATGGTCTCGGAAGTGAAATCCCGAGCCACGGTTGTCGTTTTTTTAACTTAAATAAAAGTATGGTGTGTCAAAAATCAAATAAGAGAAAAGAGGGGAGGACCATTCTTGCCAAATAGCTAAAATTACAAGTATATATACACGTGTTTACCTCCATATTTTTATAACACAAAACACACACTTTCTCTCCCCCTTTGTATTCGGCCGGAAACCACCACCACCACCGGAAAAGTTTTCCGGTCACCGGAAACCGCCGCGTCGCCCTAAAAAGTCACATGCATTCCGATCAATTTATATTTTCCGAATCCTCTCTTCATTTCCTACACATCTACGCAATAAAATAACACATGCAATTGATATTTTCGGAGTTGGAGTTTGGGTTTGATTAATAAGATTTCGAGTTGAGAGGTTGTTTAAAATAGTTATATTAAAGTATTATTGAAGCGGGTTTTGTTGAAAATGGCTTGGGTTTGTGTTCATGTTTGCGTCCGTGGGATCGAACCACAAAGAAAGCCGGAACCAACACCCTATGTGTTGTTGTAAGTATCCTAGTTATGTTTATTTCGTTGTTTCGTTCTTAATTTGATTTCGTATATTATACGTGATGAGGTCCGACACTTGCGTTGGTTAGAATAGATCGTGAATGGGTTGATTAGTTGACGAAGATAGGTTAGCTAGGCGTATTTGATGTTGTTGTGAGGTGAAAATAAAGTTTCGATAAGTTTTGTAAAAATAAATTTCAAGCAGAAAGTTTGGCTCAGAAAACCAGGTTCGAAAAATTATAAAAACTGATTTTTGATTCTGAAATATGATAGAGTTCGTCCTAATGTACGTTTCGGTAATTCGAACGTCCCGTAACTCCTAATAACGAAGAAGTTACGGCGAAAACAAATTTAGAAAAACTATAAATTGCAATAAGCTATTTAAGCTTATTTTGGTTACTGATCAGATTTTAAACGGAGATTTTGGGCACTTTCGAGTCCGTTTCAGCCTTCCGGCGAAACACGAAAGTTGTTCGAAATGACGTTTTACATAAAATCTATTTTTGGTCAAAGTCACGAAAACGTGATATAGTGGGTCAAAACCGATGGTCAAACTGCTGCGTTTTTATTAAAAATACAAGTTACAGCAGAATTGAAAAAGGGCATTTTGGTCATTTTCTGTCGAGATTCAGGTCTCGGATAAAACTAAAAAGTTGTCCGGAATATCGTTTCGCATAAAATTTCTTCTTAGTATTAGGAGAAGTGGCATACTTCCCGGTCATGATTTCGTCTTACGGGATGAATGTGTTAAGTTTCGGTACACGGGCTCATTAGTTGGAATACATTATTTATATATAACTTGGCTTACGAGCAATGTTATATGTTTTGTTGAACCAAATATGCGTTCTAACTGTTTGTGCGTAAACTCTATGAACTCACTCAACGTTTTGTTGACGTTTTTAAGCATGTATTTCAGGTTAGTTGCTGTTGATGACTGGATGGGACGGAACGCGGATGTCAAGGACGATGCCTCGGTGAAGTAGTGTCATAAATTAAGTAAATGTTTTGAAAATCAAGTCGTGTTGTGACTTATATAAATAAACTTTCTACATTGGTAATGGGACCTATGTAACTCTGATCTTTCTAATAAATGAAATCATGTTTTATAAACGCATTATTAAGCGTTTATGGTATGTGCTTAATTACACATACCATTTTCCATTAAAACCAGACTTAAATGACCAAAAACGTACCAAAAATACATTGTATTTGTATGTTTTGCATTTGTATTGTGCAGGTATATAACACCCTGTGTTTTCAAGTCATTGACGACATCGATAAATCCACAACGCACCTTTTGTATTGTACGCGTTTGCTTTAAATCGTAAATGTTAAGCTAAATCGCGTAAGCTAAAAATTAGCGTTCAATGTAAACGGGCATCAAATAATTAAATGTTTACATCAAGCAAGGGTTAAGTAATTATTTTGAGAATAATTATTAACTTTGTTCATTTTATTTTTATCGGATACGTAAAGTGTATACGTTTCGCGATAAATTGCGTTTAGGCACTCCCGGAACCACCAAAATAATTCTACGCTTCAACAAATACCCACGTTTATACCCAATACATAAAAAGTTACAAAAATATATCATATATAACATATATATGCCAAAATTAGTGCATTTTATACAAGGTTATATAACAAAAATCTTGCAACTTGGTCAATGTACATCTATCTTGCATTAAAACTTAGCTAGTTTGTTACTTTGACTCAAGACAAGAAAGCAAGAATCCATAAAACCCTCCTTATGTCCCTTTGAATGTTTACTTGACTATTGACCATGGAATGCATATAAGTGCAAGTAAACAAGATAAGTAACTCTTAGAACATAAAAACTTAGTAAAATTTTCACAAAACCCCTCTCTTTCTCTCCTTAAGCTCACGGCTCAACCCCCCATAAACTATCCATACAAAATTTATATAACCTATTTACATACACTCTCATATCATATCTAAGATACATCAAAGTATTTTGAAGCCTTGATTAATTATTTACAAGTGTTGAAGCAATAAATCAAGATTAGGGTTTTCATTTGGAAACTAGGGTTTTCTTGGTTATAATCTTGGGTTTAAAGTCTAAACAAGGGTTTAGCACTTATTTGTCATCATCCTACATCATCTCATTAAGGTTATCTTAAGCCCTTAACTTTTCATTTATATGATTATATGCATATGTGATGTTTATGTAGTGAAATCACCATTAGGATATGTTTAACTTGTAAACATGGATTTTTCTTG
>BQNB010050322.1:2135-38667 GCA_026074375.1 Tanacetum coccineum | reverse complement strand
AAATCTTTTTGTTTGTTATTATCTGCTCTTTTATCTGAGTAAAATTGCCAGAAAACAAAATTAATAATTTGTGGACAATTAGGCTGGAAGTATAATGGTCTAAAAGAAGAGATATATGGTAAAAATAATTATCCCCATTTGTGTTTATTTCCCTCTAACAAATCATACTTATTAGTCTAACAGACAAGAGTGTTCTTATCATTATTGTTCATGATGTTATGATGCTTTTGGCCATTTAGGAGCTCCTACATCCCTTTTTTTGTAACTTTCTTGAAAATGCACATCCATATCTTCTTATTACATGGCAACTACTGTATTCACTCATTATATATGCTACTAAGTTGTATTTCTACTTAAAAAGTTGGCAAACATTTAAACATGTCCAGAAGGACATAACTAAAGGGAAAATCACCGATGTCACTTTTTTGAGAAAAAACAAAAAAAAGTCATAATGACCGGGTCAAATGAAAGACCAAAGATCCACAACATTATATAATGAAGTGATAAGCATCTTTACCCCACTACATGTCCTATCTCCATGTTAGCCATTATAGATATGTAGCTCAGTCCGGGCCTAGGGGCTTTGTTATATCTCGTAGTTTTTGTGACTGTGTTTATCAGCTTGTCGAAAGCAGATGACAACAAACAAGCAAGTGCTCAACCAAATTCTAGGCATCCAGGACTGTTATTACTTTTTCTTGGTTGTCAGCCGAAGGCTAGCGATCAACCTAATACCTAATACAAGAAAATGTGACCAAGGCAATCCTGACTAATTTCCCTAACTTACCCATTTTGACCTAAAATCAACTTTGACCATACTATAACTTACCCATTTTGACCCACAATCAACTTTGTCACTTCTAAATGTGCTGATGATAAATGGTTGCCACAATCAACTTTGCCCACACTAATTTCCCTAACTTACCCATTTTGACCCAAAATCCACTTTGCCCACACTATAACTTACCCATTTTGACCTAAAATCCACTTTGTCACTTCTAAATGTGCTGATGATAAATGGTTGCCACAATCAAACATCACTAAATATGTCAGCATTAACTTACCAACATTATAGGATTAAAATTAATTAATAACAAACAACAGTAATAGGCTAATAGCTACTAAGACCTTTTGACTTTTAAGTCATCAAAGGCAAACATCCAAAACTTCAAATTTTACACAATAGACATTCAAATATCCTAAAATTTCCCCCCTATTTTACAACTAAACCAGCCCTGCCTACGACTACAACTATCTCATCCATAGTACCAACAAGAACACGATCCCTAGAGGACATGAAGGAGATGACAATTTTTTTCACCTAGAGGCTCTTAACGGTTTGCTGTTAGTCTATCATCTTGCTATGTGTCTTGAATTGTTCAAGAGATAAGGTTTCTTACTTGCAAAGAAAAGTTGTTGTTTAGGAGGGTAAGGTAGGATGATATAGGGCAATCGTTTCTTGGTTACAGATGAATTGGTCGAGACTAATAGGATTAAGTCGCTTAGAAGACGATTGCAGTTCGTCAACACTCATGGGTGGCTCTACTAGCTCCACGCAGATGCTATATTGAAGCCTGTAATCAATAACTACTAGTATATTGAAGATGACCCGGATTTTTATGCTTCACTTACTGCGTTGATTACGATTTGATAGTTGAAGACGCTTCTTTTCTAGAGAAATGAGATTTTGGTGCCATGCTTTACCGTTTGTCTATTGTTTCCTACTATTTGGATTCTAATAATGAAGAGAGAAGGGTCTTATGTTTGGGGCTCCATGATGTTTTAACAACTTTTGCACTTGGTAAATTTTTATGGTGTCGGTATTGATAATGATCGTGGGATCGTAAAAGCTTTGTCTCGCTTTGAAACGGCTGTAAACAATATAGTACCAACAAAAACATAAATGCCTAAGTAATCAAACAAGTTTAATGAAATTGGATGATGGTACCGAACTATCCCTGAGTTTCTTTAAGAAGCTATCATCCGTTATTCTAGCGGTTGAAATTAATTACAGTGAAGGTATTTGTATCAACATCGGGTCTTGTAACCGCTAGTACAAACTCTGTCTCGTTGAGGTGTGTTTCATACCATGTCAACAAACTTTTGAATAATCTTAGACAGTGTCAGAATTGAAGAAATAATATGACGCCACAACATGGAGTATGATCAATCCATGAGGACGGAGCACGCTTGTTGCTACAATTACATTAGTGCTTCGTCCTCATGGAATGATTGTACTCCATGTCGTGGCACCATATTACTTCTTCTATTCTGGCATTGTCAAGGTTCTTTAAAAGTTTGTTGTAAAGGTATATGAAACACGCTCAATAAGATAGAGTTTGTACTAGCGGTTACAAGACCTAATGTTGATGCAAATACAGCTACTGCAATTCCAACCCTTAGGAGTAACGAATGATAGCTTCTTGAAGAAACTCAAGGATAGTTCGGTACCATCATCCAATTTCATTTAACTTGTTTGATTACTTAAGCATTTGTGTTTTTGTTGGTACTATATTGTTTACAGCCGTTTCAAAGCGAGACAAAGCTTTTACGATCCTACGATCATTATCAACACTAACAACACTAAAATTGACCAAGTGCTAAAGTTGTAAAAAGATCATGGATCCCCAAACATAAGACCCTTCTCTCTTCATTATTAGAATCCATATGGTGGGAAATAAGAGACAAACGATAAAGAATAGCACCAGATTGTCATCCCTTTAGAAAGGAAGCATTTTCAAGAATTAAATTGTAATCAATGCAGTAAGCGAATCATAAAAATCCAGGTCAACTTCAATATACTAGTAGTTACTGATTACATGCTTCAATATAGCGTTTGTGTGGGACAGTAGAGCTACCCATGAGTGTTGACGAACCACAACCGTCTTCTAAGAGACTTAATCCCATTAGTCTCGACCAATTCATTTGTAACCAAGAAATGATTTCCCTATATCATCCTTCCTTACCCCTCCTAAATAACAACTTTTCTTTGCAGGTAAGAAACCTCATCTTTTGAACAATTCAAGACACATGGCAGGATAATAGACTAACAGTAAACCGTTAAGAGCCTCTGTGTGAACAAAAAATGTCATATCCTTCACGTCCTCTAGGGATTATAAGGGAACCAACAAACAATATCTTAAAAGAATTAACAACACTTATAGTATCAGTAATAGTTATATTGAGATTTCTTGTGTGTAATATCTCGCCACCAGTAAGTAGATTATTAAATGATAACTCTAAACGTCTCCATGATGATATAATCGGTATATTAGGATCCATTTTTGGTTTCGCAGCTAGGGTTTTAAATGGGGGATTTAGTTGGAGAAGGACTTTAATAGGTTTAGTTTTGTGGCTAGGTTTCAAATGGTGGTTTGTCTGGATGTTTATAGGCTTTAAGGCTATGTTTATTGGTGACTTTGATCTAACATGGTTGGAGGTACAAGTAATTATTATGGTATATTAAATTGAAATAAGTACACAAGCAATAGTGATCTCTTGTGACTAAGTCATTCAATGACTTTCAAGTCATACCACCAACCTTGCCACATGTTACTATATTATTGGGCATTCATATTGTGATTTATTTAGAATGGATTTTGTATATTATAGATAATGTAATGGATAATGTATATTATATGTTAGGTTGGGTTGGGTTGGATTGTTGATAAATGTTTAAAAAAAGTTAAGATTAGTTGTATCTGTATTTATTGATCATATAGGTGGAAAAAATAAGAAAATAATATTTTAATAAAAGATTGAGTTGTGATAGGTTGTGAATAAACATGGTCTAAATAGTATCTAAAATATCACTTATGTTTTCCATTTTGATGGTTTTTGGATTTGCTTGTTTTCCCTGCTTATTTATTTATGTTGAAAGGCAATTTCTTTAGCGAAACACTGTATGCTTATCTGTTTTCTAATCTTTTATATAATAAAGTAATTCTATCATTTCGTAAGTATTTTGCAAAAACAATCTGATTGAGAAAAAAATTGGGCTAGCTATGTTTCTCTATTTTAACACGTGACAAAAACTAGCATTGTTATTGGTCAACTGAGAGTCAAAATTAAATGAATTGGTCAAAATTTGATAAATTTGTTGGAGAAATCTGACGGAGGAAAAAAAACATAAAATTATAGTTGTCAAATTTGTGAAAATAAAAACTTTAAAAAGACGGTTAATTAATAAAATTTTAGTTTTGAATTTTAAATAAATTATATGGTGTTAACTGTAAATTGTAAGTTTTCATGTTTTTTAATAAATACCCTTTTTACTTTATACCCTCTAGACTTTATATTTTAAAAATACAACATATATGTTGTTTTAAAATACAACATATATGATGTTTTAAAATACAACATGTATATGCACAAAATTATAAATACATGAAGTTGTACGTATACAAACAAATGTTATTCTTTTTTTTTGCGCTTTGTATCCAATAAGGATTCGTGTTATTCCTTCTGAAAGTTTAACTCATGCTTACACGTGTTTGAAAATTAAATACGGCAAAATTATTATCAACGGGAATATATATATCATATATAAGCACGAAGAACTGTGATATAAAAATAAATATACATGATTATACTTATAACAACGAATCAAGTAATTCCGATTTACAGTTTATATAAGGATATCCATAATTTTTTTTATATTTGAACTTATGAATGGTCATTATGTGCTATCAAACTCGCATGTTGTGTACAATATGATATCAATAGTTAAATTCATACAACAACATCAACCTCAACACCAATGTCAGTTAAAAAAAAGTTAAAATATTTCATACTACAAAATTCTTATAAAATCTCATTAATTAATTTTTTATATGCCTAATTATTTATGTTGTGATTTATATCATAATTAAAAAAAAATACAGCTATACAAATTCTTATATATTTGTATAGTAAATTA
The DNA here is from genome assembly GCA_026074375.1 of Tanacetum coccineum. Lineage (NCBI taxonomy): Eukaryota > Viridiplantae > Streptophyta > Magnoliopsida > Asterales > Asteraceae > Tanacetum > Tanacetum coccineum. The sequence continues at coordinate 33,749 of BQNB010050322.1, read as the reverse complement.
CAATTTTAAAAATAATGCATTGAGTGTAAAACATTAACTAGTTGTATAAAGATATATTAAACAACTTTTATGCGTATTTTTATATAGTAGCTATGTTCGTATTATGTTTTTGGATTTTTGCTTTAGAGTTGTTAGGTTTTATAACTAGCCTTGTCATCCTTAATTGTGATTTATTGGTTCGTTTTTGATACATCAGCTTATAAATAACATATATCTTTTTCGTTTTCGAGCCAAATAAGATAAAAATAACTTCCACTTGAGAAAAATAATAATAATTATGATTTATTATTAGAAATATGTTCCGAAAATTTTATCGGCAACGCGGTAATTATTTTTATTAGACAATAAAACGTCAAAAGTCAAAAAGTCAATTCAGACCCAAAAGTCAAAGGGCAAAATAGTCATTTAAAATTTTGAAAATTCCTGGATGTTACATTAATACACGCTTTTTATTTCTAAAAACACACGATTTGTATCACGAGTTGAACCAGAATCGCAATTCCGCAAATATGATTATTTGCCACAATAAACCGTCACTTTGCGCGGATATTCGTCTAGTTATAATAAACTACAAAATCAAAACAAAAAATTGGTTGTGTCACATCAAAGAATAGTAAAACAAGGGTTGATCAAAGTTCAAAAACCGAACCAAACCGACTAAAATCAGGTCCGATCAGAAAACGAACCAAAGACTAAAGTAAAATATGTTCGGTCTGGTCCGACTTCAATCCCCTAATCTATTAGGCCTCGGGCCTGGGTGGAACTATATTATCTAGGTGAAGAGAAAGTGGAAAGAGGAAGATAAAGGAAATTAAATGACAAATACCATTTAACTAAACTAAAGTGACTTTTTTTGTTTTTTAGCTCTCGAAAAACGTGAATAAAAAATTATACTTTATGATGGTGTGTAAACCACATAACCCATTTAGTAAGACATGTGAAATTGATGCAAATGTGCAGTTTATGAATAGTATACTCAAGTCTTTTGTGACTATGACCGATTTGGCTTACGTTTTTGCACATGCACCTATCACCTACTAGATAAAGAAAAACAATAAACTCTGTTTTATTTTTATCTTACCCATCATAATTTGTTTTTTTAACGATAGTTCTCATTTTTCTACCTAATTATATTATTAAGAAATTTTAATAAGACAAAATATAAAATTTAAGGATTCAGTGGACATGACTATTAGGAAGTGTTTGGTTTGAGGGTTTTAAGGGTACGGATTGGTTATAGCTTTTAAAAATGATGTTTGTTTGATGTTATTGATTTTTTCAAAATCCTTATGTATGTGTTTTTTGAATTCCATCAAGTTGCGTAGGTTTACACCATACTTGCCCGGTAAATTTATTACTCCAAAAAACAATTAAGTACAATGGATGAGGGTGAATCCCACATCTCTTCCTGTTACATAGGCAACCTACTTCCTTAAAGGAAGGCACACAAAGTGACTAGACTACAAATGACTTAATAATTTCAAGTAATCTATTTCTTCTTACGACCTCGTACCTTGATACTCAAATTATCGCATATAGATTGAATGTTGTCAGGAACTTCCTGGCCTTCATACATATCATCATCGTATGGGTCATAGTCGTAATCAGCATTCTCATAAGTTTCCCTCCATTGTTTCAACAAACTATTAGTACCATAGTAAACCCTCTTTGAAGCCATAAAACATGTCATTTCATTATCAACTGGTTCAACTTCATCCTCACTATCATGATCACTCGAATAATCAACCTTTTCCAAAGGTTTACCCTCGTCATTTCACAAGTGTAGTTTCTCCTTAATAATTAGTCTTTTAAGCTTATTAATTTTTTCAACAATATGTGTAGCACTAGTACCACCATACGCCATGGTTCTAGACATTTTGTTAACATAAATGCAATTGCCTAGGTCACAACATGCACCACATAAATATGTTAACAAATATCCAAAACTGTTGAAATATGTAGTCTCAACTGGTAAATAAGTTGAGGGACTGATGTTGCTTTTTCCCTATTCTTGTTTTAGGCTTATTTCAAGTTTAAGCTATGTTTGAAGGGTGTTGGAAAGCTGAGGGGCTAAAGCTGTTGATTCCCAAAGATGGAGCTCTATATAAGCTCAAGTTTGACTCTCAAAGAGGCATAGTTAAAATATAACAAATATGAATACAATCATATAATATTATCACTTAAAAATAAAGTCTGTCATTTGAATGTTATACTCAATGGATGGGCTAGCTTCATGATTATACTTGAAAATTAATCAGTGTGTCAACAACCTTGAAACATTATCAACATATTATTAATGAAAAAACTTAAATATTCATGTGATTCATGAAAAGAGTAAATAAGATGTTAAAAGAACAAAATAAACCGTAGTCATTCAAATCCAAAATAATAATCCTTTGTAAACATGTTGGTAGTGCACTTTGTGTTGTTTTCTTCTTTGTTGCATTGGGCGGGCTAGATTCATAATATTACTTGAAAAAATCTAAATGGACATAGATAAATAATGAATAACGAAAAATATTTTTAACACAATTGATATATAAAAAAACACTTAAATATTACTCACAAAAATATACAAACAATTTGCAGTTAATTAGTTCCACTACATGCACTTAAAATCGTTATTGGTAAGAAAATTACCGTATCAGTTGATATAAAAAAACATTAGAAGTAAAAGGAGTAGCCTGCTTTATTAAGTAAAAGAGTATTCTGCTCTTTCTATACTAACCACTGTCATATATCATAAATCACCAAATTCCATCTCATAATAGATCATATCATCTAGGTAGGAATTATTTCCATTTGTATCTTATGGTAGAAGTTATCTCCTTTTGAGTATATACCCCTTTCGCAACCAAAGCACGCTTTGTGATCGCTTAATAAGTTTCATTTTCATTTGGGTCATGTTTGGTCCTTGAAGACAACCCCCACTTGAGTATACCCTTTCGTAACCAAACGAGCTTTGTATCATTCAACATTTCCATTTAGGTCAAGTTTGGTCTTATAAACCCACTTGCATCCAACGGGTTTTGCACCCTTTGGTAATTCAGCAAGTTCCCAAACGTTGTTTTTGCTCATTGAATTCAGTTCACCTTCCATTGCTTCCCTCCAATGAGCTGATTGGTCACAAGTAATGGCATCCTCAAAGGATTCAGGGTCATTGCTTTTCCCTAAGTCCAAAATCGGCCTCATTCAAATCGGTATAGTAATCGTCAAAGTTTGTGGGCTGCCTATGTCGTTGCGACCTGCGCAATGGATGTTGAGTTTCTTATGGTTCAACATTAATTTTAGGGTTAGGTTAATTTTCCTTGACATTATTTGGATAATCTTGAGCAATTAAGTGATCATTCGAGGTGTCAATTGGCTTGTTAATTGGTATGGGCACACGAATTATATATGTCTCATCCTGAGCCTCTTGTAGTTCAATTCTTCTAAATGAACCGCTTCCACTGTTGTTAGCATTTTCAAGAAACTCTGCATGGCGTGTCTCGACAATCCTGGTACTATAAGACGGTCAATAAAATTAGTAACCCTTTTATCGTTATGGGTACCCAATGAAAAAGAAACTAATGGTTTTTAAGTCTAATTTTTATGATTGAGGATTGTATAACTTAGCTTCGGTTGGTCATCCCCAAACCCGTAAATATCGTAAGTTGGATTTCCTTCATGTCCAAATTTCATATGGTGTTTCTAGAAACAGATTTAGAGGGAACTCTGTTAAGGATGTAGATAGCCGTTTTCAATGCCTCAGTCTAAAGAAATTCGAGAAGCTTTGAATTTGCCAACATACTACGAACCATGTCCATAAGGGTACGATTTCCCCTCTAAGCTACACCATTTTGCTGAGGGGTACCCGACATGGTATATTGGTTAATAATCACATGATCATTACAAAAGTCAAAGAAAGGTCCAGGAGCTTGACCAACATCTGTAAGTCTACCATAATATTCACCTCCTCTATCTGATCTCACCACTTTAATTTTACAATCAAGTTGATTTTCAACATCCGCTTTAAAAGTTTTAAACATTTCAAGTGATTTGGATTTTTCATTAATTAAGAACAAGTACATGTAACGTGAGTAACCGTTAATGAATGTAATGATGATTTATGACCACCAATGCCCAAAGAAAAAGGTCCACATATGTCGGTATGGATTAGTTCTAATAATACCCTACTTCATGTGGCACCTTTCTTATTTCCTTTGGTCCTTTTCCCTTTATGCATTCTACATAATTTTCAAAATCTAGGAAATCAAGATTAGGTAGAACTTTATCTTTCACAAGTTTAGCCATTCTGTCTCGTGAAATATGGCCTAAACATTGGTGCCATAATTTTGATGAGGTTTATGGATCTTGTTTTCTCTTATTTTGATTCATAATCTCATTAACGTTAAATGATAATAAAGATTCCAAAAAATGATTATATAAACATAACTAAAAGAGGTTTCTCTCAAGACAACCATTACCAACCATACAAGAATTTAAACTTATATATACTTTATTGTATCCAAATGTAAATATAAAGTCATCAATAATTAGTTTAGATACAAATATTAAATTTCGAGTCATGCTTGGTACATAAAGAGTTCCATAAAGATTTAAACAAAAGCCACCCTTCAATATTAATGAAAGGGTCCCAACAGCTTCTACATTGAAATCAACTCCATTCCCGACTTTAACTGTTTGTTGGTTTCTTTCCAATCTTTGGATTATACATAATCCCTATAAAGAATTAGCAATGTGTATCATGGATCCAGAGTTAATCCAACATGAATTAATAGGGACATTAAAGATTCATTAATCATAAAAGATTCAAATATACCTTTCTTTGCTAACCATTTCTTAAATTTTGGATAGTCCTTTTGAATATGCCCTTTCTTATGGCAAAACTTGCATTTTAGACCGCCTTGGAATGAGCTAGTACTTGCATCCTTTTTCTGGACTTTATTTGGAGTAGAATTATCTCCACGTAAACCTTTGCCCTTCCATGAGCCCATTCTGTTATTGGATTTGGTGGTAGCAACATGAACGACATCGGGCTTTTCAACTTTAAGGCGTTCTTCCTCTTGCACACACATGGCAATCAGTTTGCTCATTTTAATTTCTCCTTTTGTGTATTGTAATTGATCTTGAAAGGACCAAATTGCATAGGGAGAGATGTCATAATAAAATGAACTAAGAATCCTTCACTGATTTCCATGTCCATGCCTTTTAGTTTATTTGCCATATCGCTCATCATATAATGTGCTCACGTACACCACTAGCGCCGTCATATTTGGTAGTCAACATTTTGAGGATCAAAGTACTTGCATGGGCTTTTGAAGTCCCTTTAAATTGTTCCTTTACAGAGCTTAAGTACTCCTTTACATTCTTAGAGTCATGAATGGCTCCTCGAATGGCAACGGATATGGAGTTCTTAATGATCACGAGTGACAGACGGTTAGATCGCTCCCATTGTTCATAAGCACGTTTCTGATCTGCTGTACTAGTAGCAGTAAGTGCAGCAGGAGGATCAACACGAAGCGCATGATCGAGGTACATTACTCTAAGATTAAGTCTCACTTGATCTCTCCATGTTGAAAAGTTAGTACCAGTTAAGGGTTCAATTCCAGACAAGTAACCCGTATTGGAAGTAGAGGTAGATGCTGACATAGATTGAAAATTAAATGTATGCTCAGGTAAAACTAAAAGAATTAATGTGATAAATATGTAAAGGGAAGCATATCAGTTATAAGGATAAACCTATCATGAAACACCAAAATAATAGGTATATAAGATTTAGTGGCCAATTATCAACCTCACGTTGGTTTAGTTGACAATTGAACTGTTAGACATCTTAAACTAGACTAAGCAGACACATATATCACATATCACTGTTTGACAAAAACGTAACATATATGCTAATTATGCTTAAATGGATTTCATTGTTCAAGTTATCATACAAATAACCGTTGGGTTCATTTTGGTGGTAACATGAACAATTACATAATATGGCATGAATAAACTCGTATGTTAATCTAAATAAACCAATCGTTGGAGTTAGGGGTGTGAATCGGGTCGGGTCGGTCGGGTTCGGGTCAATCAGGTCGGGTCAATTCGGGTCAAAGCTCAAAAAAACCATACACGAACCCGACCTTATTTAAAACTCGGGTTACTTGGGTTTGGGTCAATCGGGTTGGGTCAATTCGGGTTCGGGTCAACCCGAATTTGAGTAAAATGAAAAAAAAAATCTTTTTTTTACCTTTTTAAATACAAAATCTATTAATTTATATTAAAAAAAATATTCGGGTCAATCGGGTTGACCCGAACCAAAACATTTCAACCCGAGACCCGACCCTATTTAGAACTCGGGTGATTCGGGTTGACCGGAATAAATTTTTTGACCCGAGTGACCCGACCCGAATAGGCTCGGGTCGGGTCGGGTCGGCTTTTTTGACACCCCTAGTTGGAGTGATTAATTTATATCAACATAAAAGTTGTCATTTAACATTAATAGATTCAAGAAGTTTAAAAATTAGAGACTTGACTTATGTCTTAAACTTCATCTTTTGCAGATTGATGATAGGCATAAAATAATGAAATTACACAAAACCATCATCAATATAATGTTTTATTTATGACTAATGGCTATCAAATGTATGTGTGCATGATATACTAATTTTGTTGGATTATGAACAAGTATAAATTGATATATGTCCGGGAAACATTTTTCGAGCCTACAGTGACGCACACGTTTATACGTAGAGCAACGAGTATATATATATATATTAGAGTAATATATATAAAGTGTTTAACAAATGATCATTAAAAGTTAACTAAGAATTAATATTAGTCTGTTAAAAGTTAAAGGGACTAATATTGAATAAACCGAAGAATGAAAGGGTGTGGTTTACCCTTCCCTTGCACTCCAAGGAACATGATTGCTGTAGGATCCCGAATTCACACAAACATGTATAGATCTAGAGAGATCTAGAGAGAGAAAGTTAGAGAGAGAGAATCATTGAGAGAGAAACTGATAAGAAACCCTTAAAATCGTCCTTGTGCTCTCCTTGTGATCGACCGATCGTATAACCTAAAAGGGTTTTGAGTTCTTGCTTCTTCCCTTGTTTGATCGCAGATAAACCCTCAAGGGGTTTCGTTTTCTTGGTGGTTCGACCTAAAAGATCACAAGGGTTATTTGTTTTAGTTCATGTGTTGATTGATTCAAAGACGAAGGTTGTCGTTTGGTTTAAACACTACTAGTACTAGCATACCTCGTTGTTTGCTAAGAACTTATAGTGTGTGTAAACGTAGAGGGATTATACTTTGATCCTCGTGGTTACGCGTGGTGTTATACATACGCGTATATTCAAGACGGTGTTAACGGTTACCTATTAAAGCGGTGTATCATTTCATGCAAAAAGGTATACACTTCAATCCCTTGTTAATTATAAGTTCTATACGTGTTATCTTTCTGCTGCGTACTCATAATGGTTATTCCGTTCTAAAATAAAAAACACTCCACAAAATGAATGTGGCTAGCTTATCAACTGATGGTTACTTATTGGATCTAGAGGTTTTTTTTCTTTTCTAGTTTAGATCTAGAGTTAATGTTTAGTCTGATGTAAATATGTTAAAGAAGACAAGGGTAATATATTCATTTTTTATGGTATTCAAAATTTTTCGGTTTTTTATAGATGATATCGAACAAAATTTGAATGTACGTGGGTATATTGAGTACGAAAAAAGTAAGTTGGTCATTACGGTACAAATAAAAAAGTAAGTTGATAATAAATGACATTTACCCAAGATTAAATTGTATATCTATAGACTATACTATTAGAGATTTAAGTTTCATGACATAAGTGCAAGTCATTTAATTTACATTCTCAAATTAAATTTCATACCTTGTCCTTTCAATTGCTTTCTAAGGTCCTTTTGCTTAGCATTTTAAAAGTTATATTAATAAGGGATGTTTGGTGAAGGGTTTTAAGGTGGGTATGGTAAGAAACTCGAATAATGATTTATAACGAAATAAGATATGACGATTTCAAGTTTACGTTTAAATATATTACTGTTTATAAAAAACTATTTTTATAAAAGTTACTATTCACCACAGATGCTTATACTTTTAATGCACATTTAATCGATTAAAACTTTTTAATTACAGACGTGCGCGGAAAGAATCGCTAAAAAACGGAATAAGTTACGACATTTACGAGATTTACGATAACTAAATCTATAAAAATAAATATATAACTGTTATGAACAGTAAAAATCACTATTCATCAGAAAAACTCAGATTTTGAAAATGTTATATTTTGATAACTCGTCTTAATTCGCAGGCAGGGGACGTAAGAAACATAAGAAACGGACTTTAAAACGGAGAAAGTTTATGGAAAGTTTTACTAAAGTATACTTATAAACGTTTTTACTTTATAACTATGATTTCACTAAAACGATTAGATGGTGATGTAGCTATATAGAATTATATGTGGTATTAGTTAATCAAAGTACTATATTACTAGGGAGTTTCATAATGAGGCCTCTTCGGGGTGGCGTATCGACGAGTTGTTGGATTTACGATTTAAAAGTGTCCTAGCTCCTTATACGTCACACATGACCTCGTAATTATGATAGCCGATACGTAGTTTGATGAGCTATAAGACCATATATAATCCAAAGTGTTTAGTACTTATACGACCTATATTGGATTAGGTTGCATTCGATCGTGACGCATTTTTCTATTGTGAATACTTGTTGATTACCATTCACTCGAGGTGAGTTCATAGCCCCCTTTTTACTACGTGATTGTTTCTCATAATCTACGGGTGTGAATTACATTGCTTGTTTTACTTTTGGACACAAGGGTTTTCTAAGTGTTTTCAAAGTGTTTACAAAATGTATGTGCTATCTAGATTACTGCCTGAATATATTGTAATTACCTTATTGCCGTGAAGTCCCTATTTATAATGAACGTTTAATTGCTACCTGTAGGAGCGCGCCTTTGTGTTGTGGATAGATACTATCGGGATTCTGACAAATCCCCACCTTTCACTTGGTGGTCACTAGTTTTGATCAAAGGTGCATTTAACATTGAGAGGTGTTAGGTTGTTGGCAAGCATCCTATATTCTGATTGGGGCACAAATCTAGTTAAGGCTTCGGGGTCATGAGCTTAGTGCAATAAGAAACGTTTTGGATTACTGAATGTGTCTACTATTACTTCGATCTTGTGGTCCACCCTTTTTACCGATAAACCTATGATTTCACTCAACCTTTGTGTTGACTTTTAGCATGTAATTTCAGGTCCTAGGGTATGAAGATTGGACGGGAGCCGTGACGGATATCAATGAAGATGGATTCTGTGTTTATCTATATTCAATGCAACTTTTATTATCTTAAAAAAACTTAAGTCATCTTTTGGTATTATGAAGCTGTTGTTTAATTAAATATGTACTTGAAATGTTTATGACTTTTAAAACATATGGGACCTAATGTATGAACTCTGATATTTTGCTATGGCATCAAATGAAATCTTATCTTAAAACGTCCATTTAAGGTCGTTTCCTATATCTTGATTGTTGTACTTTGACCGTGCACCCCATTGGTTACCATGCCGATGTATCCTGATTTTGCGGAGGTTGTTTCACCCATGCACCGTTTGTTATAGTTATTGTTGTTATGGTTGCTGTTGTTGGGTCCTAGAGCGGTCCACTAGTGCAAAGACTTAAGTCGCGATACATCCTAGCTTGTACAACTTTATCCAATAGGTAATCCAACCCCCTTAAACCAGATAAACACCCATCGACGAAAGAGATAGTCGAACTATTCATTTCGGGCCACTGGTACGAAGACTTAGGTCGCGATACATCCTAGTACTGCCTAGGTAAGTTGAATACTTACATCCATTAGCCTAGTACGATATTAATCATCGAACATTACATATATCAGAAACGAGACTTCGTCCTTGAACATTCGAAACTTTATGTAGACATACTCACGCGACTACACTTTTCCCTTCGACGCTTTTACTATTAAGGGATCTTTTCCTTATAACGCTGTGTATATCAGTATAAAGAATATGTATATTATATTGTTTTTTGAGATTCCTATTTTGATTGGGATTAAATATCCTGGTCAAACCATAAGCCAAATTTTTTGGTTATTGAGAAGTGTCCGAAACATCTAAATTTTGCTGACTAGGTTATCAACGCCCTTGTTCAAAAATGGTTATAAATCTTAAATATTTTCTTGGTCCCACACAGTAAGCTAACAAGAATCGTATCCGGGTAAAACGGATTCCTTTAAGGGGCTAGGTATCTGTAACACAACCAGGCCAATTTTCAAAAATGTTAAATGACTAATTTTACTTTGACTTTTTGGGTCGACTTGGCTTTTTTTACATTTGGATCTTTTATTGTCACATAAAAACGATTACCGCGTAACCGTAATTTTCTTTCGAACATATTTAAATAATAAATCATATTGTTTATTACATATCTCTCATGCTGCAAATTTATTTTTAACTTACTATTGACTTGAAACGAGAGACATTTGAACTTATCAAAAACGACACGCCTAAACCAGTTTTCACCGACTCGTGGATCTAAGCAATTTGACGTATAAACGGACATTTCAGACAAACTTTTTAGTTTTGGAATTTGGTCAATAAGCTTGTAATAAGCTCTTTGTAGCTTATTCTGCTTTCTTAAGCTCTCAAGTTGTCCAAATGATATAAAAATCTTTTAAATACTGTTTTAGTCTATTAGAGTTCAATTGTGTTCATTTAAATTCAAGTTTGGAAGCTTATGGAGTAATAAGCTAAAATCAGCTTATTGAGCTTAAAGCTCAAGGTATAGAGGCTAGGAGCCACATAGGATTTGAATTGAGGTCACTCACTCAGAAAGAGTGACCTATAGCTTCTGAGACTACAAAGACAAGGTTTAAATTCTCATTTTCAATTTAGTGTAAATTTAGCTTAATTAGATTTGCTTAATTTTTTTCATGTATTTTCATTTGTGCTTAATCATGATTGATTAGTTGCCTTATTCCTGTTGAGAGTTTTCATAGTTTAGTATTTGTTGAGTTTACATTTCCTAAATCTGTCATCATTAGTATTAATAAGCTAGGAGAGAAAGTAGCTTATTCTCTCTAATAAGCTGTAGATTTTATTGCTCAAATAGCTTAAGTAGGAGTTCTAGTCTAGGTAGATATAAGGTTTTAGTAGCTTTAGTTTTTTTTAAAATGGATTTTAGATTAAATATCTGCTGTGACAGCTTTAGTTAGAGGGGTGTTTGGTTCAAGTGTTGTTGGTCTTTAAAGTCAAAAATAGTTTGTTAAATTCTTCAGATTAGCTGAGTTTAGTTCATTTCCATCAAGTTTTAAAGAGATTTTAGAAGTTAGTTTGTAGAGATTTAAAAGTTAGAGCTTAATGGAGTTGATCTAGCACCAAGGGCCAGAGTTTTAGGAGCATTAAGTTAGGAGGGGGGGGGGTATTAGTGTTTGGTGATCTTATGGTATTCTAGTGTTTAACTTATGGATAATGTAGGATTACATACTTGTATTGAGTGAGTTTTATAAGTTTCTATTAAGAATTTGGCTCCTGCATATGGTTCTTACCATTTGCATCAGGACAACAACAGTTAAACTCTGTTGTTGTTGTTCACCTTTTATAGTCTAGAATTTTTTAGCACTTTATAAGTAGAAGTTAGAGATTAGAATTAAGCACATTTCTAGACCTCCATTAGATTTATACAAAAAACCACTTAAGTTTCATTTTAAAGCTTTTAGTATAGCTTATTTTTCTTTATAAAAGTGACATTAGCAGCTAAGGGATTTTAGTTTATTTTTCTTAGAATTCTAATTTCTGTTTTAAATTTTGGAAAACCTTTTATCTAGGTTAGATTTAAATCTATAGATTAGCTTATATTCTAAATTTCAGCTTTGTAGGACTAGGAATAAGCTGTTTAGCTTATTAGAAAAGCTCAAAACAGCTTTAAGCCTAAAACTTGCACTTTTCATTAGCAAATCTCTTTATAATCTTGTTTACTCTTAGCTTATTACTTTTTAGAAGTCCATAGTACACATCTTAAGCTTCATTTAACAACTTTTAGTTTTAATTTTCATTTAGAAATAAGCTAGATAAAAGCTAAAGTTTGAAAAAGCTAGAAAACTCCTAGTTTCTGTAATCAGTAGCAAAATGCTTATTTTCCAGCTTATTCTGTTGTTAAAAGTAGAAAGTGTCTTTGTTAAAGTTGTTTAGTATAAGCTCCTTAACAACTTTCATGTTTTAAGTTTTTGCTTATTTTCACTTTTTAATAAGCCAAAAATAAGCCAATTCGTAGGGTTTGTTTTGTAATATCTAGATAGTTAGAGGGCACCCGTTTTCATTAAAGTGTAATTGAACTAATAGTTACCCGCCCCTACCCCCTTTTCGGGTTGCCTTTCTTCATTACAACTTCTACCCTCTGTCTTTTGTTAAAAATAAATTAGTTTTATATTTTCAAATTAGTTTTTATTAAATTAGGGTTCAGATTTTAATTGATAAAATTAGTGTTCAATTAGGTTATAAAAATTAGGGCTTTTTGTGCTATTCATTTTCTGCACCCTTCTAGTATTTTAAAACCATTTTTCCTTATTTTTCTAGTTTAATTTGTATTTTCTAGGAATTTAAATAGATTTTAGTTAATTTCTTTTTCTTAGAAAAATCATAATAAATAGAAAAATGGTTGAAAAATTTTGATTCTTTTTGTAAAAATTTTCTTTTTAAATCTAGTATTTTTGAAAAATAAAAATAAAATTTTAGTGTTAATTTTTAGAAAAAGTTTATTTTTGTTAATTCATTAATCTTTAAAAATTCATTAAAAATTTCAAAAATAGTTAAAAAATTCCAATTCTTTTTCCTAAAATTTTCTTTTTAAATTTGTGATTTTTAGGTATTAAATTTGTAAAAAGTAGTTTCTTAGATTTTAAATTTCAGTTTTAGCTCACGTTTTTACTTTTCGTGTATTTAAATTTCGCGTTAGTTAATTGATTTTAGTTTCTTAAATTTTCTCTATAGTTTAATTGTGCTATTAAATTCGTAGTTTAATCCAAAATCCAAAAATCTTCAAACTCAAATCTTCGACTGTATCGATTCTCCAGTCCAGCCTCGTTGGGCAATAAAACGACCGGTTGGTGGGAACATTCTATATAATTCTCGGTATTATTGATCTTGTTGCTTTTTTTGAACTTATATAATATTTTATGTGATTTTCTCTTATATATTATATATATATAGTGTAAAACTCTCCGATCATGGGTCATTAGAAAAGGAATTGTCATGTTTACCTTGCTGAGTTGATGAAGAATAAGAAGCAAGTTGGCTCTGCCAGCTCTTCACAATATAATTATTTTCTTTTCCTAATAAATCCTGGGTGTATGACACTGGTTGTGGGTCTCACATATTGTGATCACTAAAAAGGGTCTTAGAGAGAGCAAGACAGTGTGAAACAAGGTGACCTATACTTTGTAACGTTGGGCAATGGGCAGGTTCGTTGCAAACAAGTGGAGGCTATGGATAGTTTATGGACTTAGTTTTACCTAATGGCTTAATGATTTGTTTACACAATTGTCATTATGCACCTTCTATAACTATAAGTGTTGTTTCAGTTTCTCATTTGGTTGAAAATGGATTTGTCCAGTGTTTTACGGATTATTGGAATTTCAAGTTTTAGGAACACTGGTCTTTATTTTTAATGCTATTCCCAGTAAGGTATTTATGAATTGATATGTCTAATTCTGTGCAAATGATAATTCTATTTATAATGTTAGCAACAAAAGAGTCAAGCACAACTTGGACTCTACTTATCTATGGCACTGCCGTCTTGCTCATATAAGCAAGAAACATATTGAAAAGCTGCAACATGATGGGCTTTTAAAATCAACGAATGATGAGTCCTTTGATCAATGCGTGTCTTGTTTATCGGGTAAGTAAGATGGACAAGGAAATCTGTTTTCCTTATCGTCCCGATAAGGGCGATTCTGATCTTATTTTGAATAGCCATAATGATGTTTGTGGACCACTTAGACAGTGTCAAGAAAATATTGCTGAGAGCTAATTTATTACCTTTAATTTTAGCTACTTCATTACCTTTACGGATGAATTTACTTAAACATAAACATGAGGTTTTTGAAACATTCAAGATGTTTAAGAATAAAGTAGAAAATCAACTCGGAAAGACTATAAAGGCACTTCGATCATATCGAGGAGGCGAATACATAAGCCAAGAGTTTAAAGATTATCTAAAAGCTTGTGGAATTGTCCAGCAACTTACTCCACCTTATACACCACAACACAATGGGGTGTCTGAAAGGAGAAATCGTACTTTGTTAGACATGGTTCGATCAATGATGAATCTTACAACTTTGCCATTATCCTTTTGGGATTACGGTCTTGAGTTTGCTGCACGCATTCTTAATATGGTTCCAACCAATAAGGTTGATAAGACATCATATGAACTATGGTTTAGAAAAGTTCCTAATTTGTCTTACTTAAAGGTTTGGGGTTGTAAGGCTCTTGTGAAGAGAGATACGCCTGACAAACTTCAATAAAGATCTATTAAGTGTATCTTTATAGGATACCCAAAGGAAACGATGGGTTACTATTTCTACTTCCTACCAGAAAACAAAATAGTTGTTGTAAGGTATGTTGAATTCTTTGAGAAAAATCTTTTGTCTCAAGAAGTCAGTGGGAGGGTGGGAGGACTTAAAGAAATTCAAGATGAAGATACATCACCTTCTGAAATCACTAGCGAAATTCCTATGGAGGTTGAAGGTTTCGAACCACCTCAAGAGGAAGAAGCTCCTGTTCGTAGGTCCGAAAGGCCACATCGAGCTCCTAACCGCTTATGTCTAAATGTAGAAGTTAAGGAGCATAGTTTAGGGGATCTTAATGAACCCGCTAACTATAAAGCTGCAATGTTAGATCCGAAATCTAATAAGTGGCTTGATGCTATGAATGCGGAGATGTAATCCATGAAAGATAATCAAGTCTGGCGCTTGGTTGATCTTCCTCCTAATGGTAAGACTGTTGGAAGTAAATGGATTTTTAAGAAAAAGACTGACATAGATGGCATATACACACCTACAAAGCTCATATTGTAGCAAAGAGATTTACTAAAACCTACGGGGTTGATTATAAAGAAATGTTCTCACCCGTTGTTGACATTAGAGCTATTAGGATTCTCATAGCTATAGCGGCATTCTATGACTATGAGATATGGAAAATGGATTTCAAAACTGCCTTCTTAAATGGTTATCTTGATGAAGACATTTGTATGGTGTAACCTGAAGGCTTTATTGATCCTAAGCATCCTAGGAAAGTATGCAAGCTTCAAAGATCCATTTATGGTCTTAAGCAAGCATCAAGAAGCTAGAATAAAAGATTTGATGAGGAAATCAAAAGGTTTGGATTTACTCAAAATCTTGATGAGCCATGTGTATATCAAAAAGCTAGTGGGAGAAATGTTACATTCCTCATCTTGTATGTCGATGACATAATCATCATGGAAAATCACATTCCAAGTTTACAAAGTGTAAAGGCATATCTTGGAAAATGTTTTTGCATTAGATTTGGGGAAGCAGGCATTTATTCTTGGAATCAAAATATAGAGATAGATCGAGTCGATTAATTGGACTTTGTCTCAGCGCTTACATGGAGATAATATCTTGAAGATATAGGATGGATTATTCCAAACGGGGTTACATCACCATGCAAGATAAGACTTTGACTTGAAACGCAAAGGTGCTTTAACACCCGCGAGGTAAAGGGGTATGCAAAATGTACCTTATGCTTCGGCAATAGGTTCCATTATGTATGTTGTTAGATGCACTAGACCTGATGTTGCGTTCACGCAAAATATAACAAGCCGTTTTGAATAGAATCCTTAAGTGGAACCACACTGGACCGCTGTGAAAACCATTCTTTAAGTAGAAATAACTAAGATATGTTCTTGGTTTTATGTGGAAATACTGAGCTAACCTTTAGAGATCATTGCTATTGCGATGTGGATTGAGACTGATAGAGATGATACAAAATCTCAGACAGGATACGTTTTCATTTTGAATGGAGGCGCAGTGGACTGGAAAAGCTCCAAGCAAAGTATTACTGCAATGTCAGCTACAGAAGCTGAATACATAGCTGCTTCGGAAGCTGCAATGGAAGTTGTTTAGATTATGAAGTTTATTTCAGGCGTGGTATAAATACAAACAATAAACGAAACTATTAAAATGTTAGTGCGAGATAATTCAACCGCACTTCATTTCGTTAAGACCCGGTGGGTTTTAGAGGGGCGTCAGGACAATACCATAGGAAATATCATTCATGTTCCGCGTGTGTATTAAACAGGCGCGAAATAAAATTTCTTTAAAGTTCACACAGAGTGAAACTAGCTGATCCTTTCACGAAGGCTTTATCAAATAGAAGCTTACTCTACTGCTAGGAAGCATGGGTGACTTTCGCTTTAGCTAGTAGTTTCATGTAGATCTGTGTTTAGTATTTGGATATGGGATGTTAAGACAATTTATTTTATGATAAAGATACGTTGGTTATTTTGTATATTTTTTAGAATATTGTTAATTGTCATAATTGCATGTTTCATCTCTGAATAATGTTTTAATATTATTCTAAACTAGTTCGTTGTCGATCAACAATATGGGAATATTGTTAAATTAAGACAAGTGTGAGAGATTGGTGATATTTTAGATATTATAGGAAGGGTCTGCCAAACTCACATGATATTCATTAGATGAATATTGGACTTTCCCAACTGACAAGAATATCACTTTATGGATCAACGTCATTAAGTGAATCTTGTAAGTGATTTTATTTGTTGAATCCTTAGACTTGAGATACAAGTATCTTTCTTGATTTAATTCTAGTTATCCTGAATAAGGTGGTTATAAAGGATTATTTTAGAAGTGATTATGAAGCATGGTGACATGGCACTTGTAGTCAATACAGAATTTGTTCCTTCAATAGTTGAAGTATGATGCCACTAGGCCCCTCGTAGAATTAATCAGATGTATGTATGGCCGTACCCGAAAACTCATGTAGATATGTCTCATTGATTTTCGGTAATCTTGATTAGTTACATATATGAGAAACATAATCGTTAAATAATGGAATGACTTTTGATCCATGTCTATTTTTAACACGGTGTCAGAAACAAATGGATTGTAAAAACCTAAATCATCTTATCTGTGATTTTATGAAACCACACTCGGATTTTTCTGGGAGCATTGGCGTGTTGCTAGACGCTTACCAATGTTATTATATTATTATACATGTCCAAGTGGGAGCTGTTGGAATATGTCCATGTATAATTAATATATGTCCGGAAACGTTTCGAGCCTACGGGGACGCACACGTTTATATGTAAAACAACGTTTTTATATATTAAAGTAATATGTTAACTAGTGATTTAACAAACGATCGTTAAATGTTAACGAGAATTAATCATTTAAAGGTTAAAGGACTAAACAAGGCAAAGGGCTTGCCTTGCAAGCTAAGGCAAAGGACTTGCCTTGCAAGCTAGGAAATTGAGGAGATGGAGTTTACTTGCATGGAAAGTAATGGGATTATAAATAGGGCCTTGAGGTTTCATTAGCTCTATAGAAGAAAAAACAAAAAATTTCTCCTATAATCGTCCTTGTGATTCCTTGTACTCGACCGAACCCTCAAAACCCTTTGTGGTTTTCGGTTTTTCTTGCTCTTGCGTGCGATCAAACCTAGAACCTCTAGGGTTTCGATTTTGTGGTTTAATACCACATACGTTGTGCTTGTGTTCGTGTGTTGATTGATTCAAAGACGAAAACACCGTTTGGTTAAAACACTACTAGTACTAGTATACACGTTGTTTGCTAAGAACGTATAGTGTGTGTAAACGTAGAGGGATTATTGTTTGATCCTCGTGGTTATGCGTGGTGTTATACATACGCGTATATTGAAGACGGTGTTAACGGTTACCTATTAAAGTGGTGTATCATTTCGTGCAAAAGGTATACACTTCAATCTTGTTAATTATAAGTTCTATCGTGTTATCTTCCCGCTGCGTACTCGTGATATAATGGTTATTAGTTCTAAAAACCCAACATTCACAAGGTTTCTAATTTAATCTATAAGTAACCTATTTGGTGGCAGATTCTTAAGCACAACCAACCATATCAGAATCAAGAAAACTCTTTAGTTGGCAAATTGTATAGATAACAATGATATACAATCTTAATATCATTCGTAGAAGCGATAAAAGGCATAGTAAAACTTTTAGGTAACAAACATATACACACAAATTCACCACTAAATCAATATTCATGGAAACACATCCATTTTCTACGTGATCTTGATACACAATTCAGTTATGCAATATTCATAAACCCAAAACTAAATTAGTGCTAAAAGTACTAATACCTTTCATCTCCATTTAAAACCGGCAAAGCCAATGATGCTTCAAGAATCCTAGCTATAACAACCGCATCAACAATGTGATTCCTAATCGCAAACAACCCACCCAAAACCACAACAACCATAAACCTCTTCTTCTGATTCGCAGTCACACCCGACCAAATTATATACTCCAAATTAAAATCTAGACACAGCACGCAACCTTCACCATCCATCTGCTCGCAAAACTCCCCCACAACCTACCTCGATGGAAATGGCACCATCGCAGTATTCAAACTCACCAACCCATCCTTCTCCTCATTACCCGGATCCTTAAACACGGACGCCATTGACGCCATGAAAACCCGGATCCTAAATTCTTCTTTGGTTTAGCATATGTTGGGTTTGTAATAGAATTAAGATTGAACACCAAGATGATCAGTTTCATGATGATTAGACTTGTTGGTGATGATAATAACAGCGGCGATGATGTTGGAGAGACGTTATTTATAATTACCCGAATGCTAAGGTGTTTGTGTCAGATCACAACACCATCTCTTAATTTACAAATTTAAAAAATAGGTAGTAAAGTTTTTTGTTTTCACATTGACACCAATCTTTATAAATTTACTCCCCCTTTTTCTAAGATTTTTTCTTTTTGTTTTGGACACTTATACTTTTATGTTTTATTTTCTTTCAATCACTAAACAAAACGTATGATTAAATTTTTTTTGCTAATTTTGGAAATTATTTTGACTTTTCTAATTAAACATATTTAAAAAATAATAAAAATCGAAAGGAATGTTTCTTAATAAAGAAACAAATTTTTTTTTGAAATACGAAAATCTCCACTTTGGTTTTCTTTTACTATATAAAACATCTAGCCCACTAACAAACTCATTCATTTCAACTTCACTTTAACTCACTAAGTCACTAACACATTTAATAAAAAAATAAAATAAACTCATCTTCTTCATATAAAAATACATTGAACACACACACACACACACGAAAACACAACACAAACACAAACCCATTATAAAAATACATTGAAAAAATAAAAAAAAACACAACACAACCCATCAAATGGCGTGAGCCACTGTACTCACATCCCAACTGACGTGAGGGGGGGAGGGGGTGTCGTGGTTCGAGACCGGCGACACCAGTTGTGCCTCCACGTCGAACTGGCGTTGATCCGGCGCTATGGCACCGTGTGCTCTTACATTATATTTTGATAACCATCACCACATGCGCTAGAGGCAAGGTATTTGACTTCCCAACAAAAATCAAACTCGCCCTCCCTCTCCGAGTAACATGAACACGCTTAGCAATTATATAATTTGTAATTGAGTCAAACCGAGCTAGAGCTTGACAGGGCTTGAGCTCGGCTCGAAAATTATAAGGTAAGCTTGAGTTTGACTTGATAGCTTGACGAGCTTTAATCATTTAGGTTTAAGTTCGACTCGAAAAGCTTGAATTTATATACAAATATTACATTAATAGCCAAATTCATCAATAAACTCAATAAAATACGCGATGAACTAAAAAACAAAAAACTTATACAAAACATTCGGGAGAATTAAGGTTTAAATAGTCCTACAAATACGTAATTATTATACCAATATTTTCACGTTAGTATTTAAGTTGTTTATATAAATATGTATAATAAAAACATATATGCTCTTTAAGGCTTGAAAAGCTCGATAAAAGCTCGAGCTATTATAGCTCGAGCTCGGCTCGTTATGTGTTTCGAGCTGGTTTGTTGGGCGCGGGCTCAGGCTTGAGCTCGATAAAAGCTCGACTCGATCGAGTCAAGCTCAAGCTCAAGCTCGAGTTGCTTGATAAAAGTTTGGCTTATTTGCAGCCTAGAGCACAACACCAAAAAGAACAAGAGTTGGGTTATGATTCAAAGTATGGCTAATCCTCAACCCTTTAAAAATTACACGGTGTGGATTTTCATTTGCGATACAAGAATGATGATTAACAAGCAAATGAACCCGCGCGTTGCGGCGGGGCTAATTTTTTCCCGAATAATTTTTTTTACGTTTCGGGGGGTTTTTTTTGCCGATGCGTTATGCGGGGCTAATTTTTAATATTTTCTTTTTTTGTATGATTCGGGGAAAAAAAATTTGCGTTGGGACGGGCTAATATTTTCCCGAATATTTTCTTTTTTGGGACGGTTTGGTAAAAAATTTTACGGGAATTTTTGTTTAAGAAAATCGTAAATAGTTAAAAGGTATGGGTCCGTTTTGTATTTTTTTTTACTTTTGGCCAGATTTTAGGCTATTTTTGGGTTTTTTTTTGCTAATTTTTTCCCGGATATTTCCTTTTTTTGTATGATTCGGGAAATTTTTTTTTGCGTTGGGACGGGTTAATTTTTTCCCGAATATTTTCTTTTTTTGGGACGGTTCGATATCTTTTTTTTTGGCCGATGAATGTAAAAAAGTTGTGAACAATAAAAACTTGACGTGTTTTTTTTGTAAGAAAATCGTAAATAGTTAAAAGTTGAGGGACCGTTTTTTTTTTACTTTGGGCCAGATTTTGGGCCACATTAGTTTGTCGACAAATGTGTATATTAGTAATAATTTTTTTTTTATGGCTTATGTGTTGGGCTCATGTTTAAGTGGTTTCTGTTGTGTTTTTTTTTGCTATATGGTTTTTTTTTAATAAATAGGTGTAGTTTGTGTACCATATCGGTTATTTTAAAGTTATTAGGTATCCGACGATGTTTAACTGGCGGGTATTTTTTTTTGTAGTTATTGAATAAAATCTGGAGTACTTTTGAGATATTATATTTTTTTTTAACTTCTGTATCTTTGTGCCGGTAGGGTGTGAGGGTTTGACGAGGTGGGGGGGTTTGGGTATATAGGATAATAAAAAAGAAAAAGAATATAAAAATAACCAAAATGATGATATGATTGGCCCCGCATTTGAAACATAGGACAGCCCCGTTACTATAGTGCAAGTCAAAGACTGCGTTTTTTTCGCTGTGGTGTGTGTATATTTATAATTATTATAGTGACTACATGCATGCTGTGGTAGTCTTAGATATTTAGTGATAATACAATGACCCTTAGCCATACACTTTCCTATCGTAAATCACTTTTTTCCAAATTGTTCCAGACTTCAGTGGAATTTCAGTTAGATCGTTAGCGCAGGCTCTTGACATTCCATGGTTGCTTTTGCTATTTAGACCGGTAGTAATGGGGATTTTAGGTGACCTGGTTCTTGCCACCTCAACACTGAATCAGCTAAACCAAATGATCGTGATAAGGCAACCACGGTCACAACCAAAAACTAAAATTTATTAAAAAAAAATACTCACACACACAAACACACTCACACCATTAGGTCGAGTAAACGACCGAATATTTCATATTCTGCTATGGGGGACGCGTACCGATCTTTCTCGTAATGGGAGATGATGCGTTATGGAGGGCGACCGACCATGGAGTTGACCCTCCATTACGACTAGTCTTATGTTTGGGATCAATTTTCTTGAATTTGTAAATTCATTGTTTCAAGTGTTTAGTGGTAAACTTGTCTGATTTGATTCGCTCCACTAGTTACATACTACTCTAAGAGTATGATAGTTTATTTTTAAATGTGTGGGTTTTCCCTTTCTTATGATGTAACTATCTTTTAAGGTTCAATTAATAGTTTTATTATTTTGTATGAATGATTACATGTTGGGTTTTAGCATATTTTAGTCGTACATTAAATACATGAGTACGCAGTGAAAGTATTATGACGTAATATATACTAATAATTAAACAAGCATTAGAGTTGTTGTACTCTTTTTAGCAATAAAACGTTATACATCCGTCTTGAATTTACCTGTGTAATGTATAACACCAAGTGAAATACACTAGGATCGCAAAAGTTATGATCCCTCTAAGTCGTATCACATCGTACAATACGTTCTTGGCAGTTATCATGACTGATTTGGTTGTGTATTTTTTTTTAACAGTACTAGTGTTTAGGGCTTTAGGGTTTGGTGTTAGCGCTGTTTAAGGGTTTAGGTAGTTATAGCGTATAAGCGGCTATGTTAGAGGATTTTGAGTGGACGTTGTAGGGTTTTAGGTTTGGGTTTAGGGTTTAGGGTTTAGGGTTGAGGTGTTTAGGGTTTTGGGGATTTATTGAGAGCCATATAAGGGTTACAGGATCACTTACTGCGTCTTTGTTCGTATCAAAGTCGTACGGTACGATACTCAGAGAACCACACGTATTGTGGGTGTTTAGAGGCGCAAACTCGCGAAAGAAGCGCTGTTAGGGTATTAGGGTTGTAGGTTTAGTGGTTTTGATAGGTCGCTCGACACGAGTTAGGGTTTGGGCAAGTTGAGTAAGAGGTTTGCTCGGGTATTAGAGAGCTCGCGTATGGAGATGGGTAGGGTTTAAGGCGTGGTTTATGGCGGTCGAACAGCGTATATAGGGGTTTAAGAGGTGATTGTGAGCGCTTAATTGTTAGAGAGAATTTTGAGAGGTGGTTTAGGGAGATTTTTAAGGTTTAGGTTTGAGATAATGGAAAGATTCATAAGGGTTTAGGGTTTAGGGTTTAGGGTTTAGGGTTTAGGGTTTAGGGTTTAGGGTTTAGGGTTTAGGGTTTAGGGTTTAGGGTTTGGGTTTAGGGTTTAGGGTTTAGGGTTTAGGGTTTAGGGTTTAGGGTTTAGGGTTTAGGGTTTAGGGTTTAGGGTTTCGGGTTTAGGGTTTAGGGTTTAGGGGTTAGGGGTTAGGGTTTAGGGTTTAGGGTTTAGCCTTATTTTAAAAGACCCGCACTTATTGCTTGTGGCGTGCTTATAGGCATAGCGGTCTGTGTTCCCACATCTCTCATCCTAAGGAGGGGTGGAGTTGGTCGGAGCTGGCTTAGAAGGAAACATTAAAGGGGGCACCGCTATAAGCCGCTACTATTACACTTGCTTTCTGGTTTTTTTGCATTATTTTGTCCTTTAGTATCGCTTTTTATAGCGTACCTAATGAATCATTCTTGTTGAAACGTGTTTATGTAGTTGATCGTTTTTAGGTATAAACTGCTGATTATATGCAACATTTAAGTATTTTTGTAGCTTCGTGTGGGGTCTTAAGTATATTTACTTGAAATTAATGTTGTGTTGTCCCCGTCAGGCTCGAATTAGATTTGTCTTGGATGGGTACATATTTATATTTCCTCCGGAGTTATAATAGATATGATCTATTTGTCCTATTGCTAGCTGACCACGAGACTTTTGGACATTGTGGGAGATAAGAATAAGTTTATGGAATTGAACATTGTCAGCGGTCTTATCTGAACACGGGCGCAAATGCTCTACGTTGATAAATATGGGGCCGGAGTGTAGCGTTTCATAAAGCCGTTAGGATAGCAGGGAATTATTAATTTACTGATCGCCTGTATTGTTTGTCTGTCGCCTTAAGTACCGGTGTTTAAAAACGTTGATATGATCATGGTCGGAGTTCCTTTTATTTATTTTAACGGATTCTTCTGTTTTTAGTTATTTATGTAAGGCTGTAATCTAATCAGGGATTTCATCAAAAAGCAGCTCAATCGAGACATATTCAATGAGTTTCCGCTGCGTAGATCGGCCTATGTCATCACAGAGTGCAGGTTTTATGATTAATGTCTTTGATGTTCGACGAGGGGATCCCAGTGGTGTATCGATTCTGTTATCGAAAACGCGTATGTGAAGAGAAGAGAGTAGAAAAATTATTGGCTAAACTCAGTATAGTGTCTCTTCTTAAAGTACATCATGGCTTGGTCGATCAATCACATTCGTGGAGAATAGATTCTAGTATTGAGTCACCATTGTTGTTTCAGGAGATATACTTAAACTTAGATCAAAAAAGATTATTTCAGACATAATGCGTAGTGACTATATATGGTATTCTACAAGCTATATAGGAGGTTTTTGTAAAGTGAAAAATACACTTATAAGCATGAGGATTTATGCTCGTAATGGGTCGATCATAAAGTGTAATATTTCTGTGTTATTGGGCGATATGTCTCCAATTGTTTTTATTCGTTATGTCTTGCTTGAAGATATTATAGTGAGTGGGTTGGTTGGAGCACATTCCATTTATTATGACGTATACTATAGATGGAGATCATCCTCAATGTGTCTCGTAGGCTCGCAGAAATTTTCATGTCTATAATGTGACATATATATTTGCCAAAGATTGTTAATCTGACAACGGAATGTAGAATTCCTAGGATTTAGTCACTATATTGGTATTCCATTGGATTTTTTTTTTAACATCTTGTAGTTACTCATAGGACTCACAGATTTAAGTTAAGAAATAGCTATAATTACAAGTATATCGATTGTCTCATAATAATAAGATTGTGTTCAATGACATGCCTTATCCGCAAATACTAGAAGTAGTCAACATCTATCTACGCATGAATAGCGTACTAGCCTCGCCTAATAGATCGTTGTTGGATGTACAGCTCGCCATTGCCTAATCGCTGAAGCGAGTGTTGAGTATAAGCTTTCGAGATTTTTGGTAGCAAGCGCTTTCGTATAAAGAAGGATTTCAGTCGAGATTGTCATCTAGTGTGTGACTTTAAGGGAATTTATTGTCGCCCTGTCGCAGTTTGCAGAGTACTCTAATTCGAACTTAATTGTGATCATCTCTGGTCCTAGATGTAGGTGAAGGGTGATTGGCGCTTTATCTCTAAGGACCGGAGTTAAGTCGCTATTATTTTGACCGGTTTTCTATGTTTAGCAAAGAACATTAAAGTGCAGTCCTTGGAATTTATCGCAATAACATTCATTGAGTATAGGCTCGGTTTGATTGTTGTTTTGTATTATGACTCCATGCTCTTGCATATGATAAATTCATAATGACGCTCAATCAGGTAGCTCATTTCATCGGTAGGTTCTTGAGAGCAGCTATGTTATGGATTCGAGCGCATCTTGTAGGCAGAACATTGCGCAGAATGGTACTGTTGCCTTGGGGTAGGAGCTTCTTTTCAGTCCATCTGGCACGCCTGTCCCATTTCAAAATTGAAGGTGGTATCCTGTTCTGCGATTTTGTTTGAGCTATGTCCATGTATACGTCTTTCGGTCTCAAGAAGATCTCACACAATCGCTCATAGAATTATCAACGCTCGGAAGTTATGGTCAGCTTCTAGGATTTTCCACCATGTAAATCCTCTAAATAACATATCTTTTTGTAGTATTTCTTTTAAATACAATAGATAAATTATTTGTTCAGCATGGGTCGCAATGCAGTCATTGGGTTCGACCTAGGATTTTTCAGAGTTGAAAAACCGGGCTTGTTTATATTTTGCGACTTGTTTGTAGTTGTAGTGTTTGAACGCAACATATATAGGTCTTGTAGTATGCATTTTTAGTGCATGACTCAGTGGAGAATCCACTAGCAAGAGCATAGAGGGACATTTTGCCTACGCTTCATACTCCTCTTTATTGTGTAGATAGCGAGTATCTTAGTGTATTTTGTTGCAAGTATGTCTTTCTTGCTATGAGTAGATATGACGACGCACTGTGTTGTGCATATAGGCGCTGTAAAAAGTAACCGAAGAACAGAATGTAGTGTGTTATCGCTCATGTGTGCTGTATAAGTGGGGAGAGAAGATAGGAGACAGGAGTAGATATCATCAGAGCGCACACACGAATAGAGAGATGATAGTGCTCTTTGTGAATTAATTTCCAAGACTTTGCATGCACATGTATAAGTATAAATTAAATGCAAAGCACGTAAGTAACGAATCGAGTAACGGTAACACGGAAAATTATAAAATTTTAAATATTGCTTAAAAACATAAAAACACGGATATTGCCAAAATACTACAACGTTTGGTGTCCCGGTTAGCTCCCGGAGACGATTCTCAGATAATAACGAAATAACTTCCCGGTTAAACGGTAAAGCTAAACGAAACATTTAAAAATTCAAATTACTACAAGGAAACGACTAACTTATTGAACGGAAAATCTTGGGTTGTCACAATCACTTTGACTAAGTCTAATCAATCTCTTTGACCTATCTCTATAGATTTTGATTCCAAGAATAAATGCTCCTTCCCCCAAATCTTTAATAGCAAAACACTTTCCAAGATAATCCTTTACACTTTGTAAACTTGGAATGTGATTTCCTATGATGATTATGTCATCTACATATAAGATGAGGAATATAACATTACTCCTACTAGGCTTTTGATATACGCATGGGTCATCAAAATTTTGAGCAAAACCAAACTTTTTAATTTTCTCATCAAATCTTTTATTCCAGCTTCTTGATGCTTGCTTAAGACCATAAATGGATCTTTGAAGCTTGCATACTTTTCTGGGAAGTTTAGGATCAACAAAACCTTCAAGTTGTACCATATAAATGTCTTAATCAAGATAACCACTTAAGAAGGCAGTTTTGACATCCATTTGTCATTTCTCATAATCATAGAACGCCACTATAGATATGAGAATCCTAATAGCTCTATTATTAGCGATGGGTATAACCCTTTTGCTACAAGACGAGCTTTATAGGTGTGTACAATGCCATCCATGTCAGTCTTTTTCTTAAAAATCCACTTGCTCCCAACAGTCTTACAATTAGGAGGAAGATCGACCAAGACCCATACCATATTGTCTATCATAGATTGAATTTCTGTATTCATAGCATCGAGTCACTTATTAGATTTTGGATCTAACATTGCAGCTTTATAGCTAGTGGATTCATTAAGATCCCCTAGACTATGCTCCTCCGCCTCTACATTTAGACATAAGCATGTTGGAGCTCGACGTGTCCTTTCTGACCTACGAACCAGAATCACTTCCTCTTGAGGTGGATCGAAACCTTCAACCTCCATAGGAATTTCGCTAGTGATTTTAAAAGGTGATGTATCTCCATCTTGAATTTCTTCAAGATCTACAGCCCTCCCACTGACTTCTTGAGATATGAGACTTTTATCAAAGAACTCAACATACCTCGCAACAACCATTTTGTTTTCAGGTGGGAAGTAAAAAATAGTAACCCATTATTTCATTTGGTTATCCTATGAAGATACACTTAAAAGATCTTTATTAGAGTTTGTCATGCGTATCCCGCTTCACAAGCGCCTCACATCCCTAGACCTTTAAGTAAGACAAGTTTTGAACTTTTCCATACCATAATTCATATGGTGTCTTATCAACCTTCTTGGTTGGAACCATATTGAGAATTCGTGTTGCAAACTATTGAGCATAATCCCAAAAGGATAACGGCAGAGTTGTAAGAT
Source organism: Tanacetum coccineum (assembly GCA_026074375.1). Lineage (NCBI taxonomy): Eukaryota > Viridiplantae > Streptophyta > Magnoliopsida > Asterales > Asteraceae > Tanacetum > Tanacetum coccineum. The sequence goes on along the minus strand of BQNB010050322.1, from coordinate 6,122 downwards.
TCATCATAGACCGAACCATGTCTAACAAAGTACGATATCTCCTTTCAGACATGCCATTGTGTTGTGGTGTGTATGGAGGTGTATGTTGTTGGACAATTCCACAAGCTTTAAGATAATCTTTAAACTCTTGGCTTATGTATTCGCCACCTCGATCTGATCGAAGAGCCTTGATTGTCTTCCCGAGTTGATTTTCCACTTCATTTTTAAACACCTTGAATGTTTCAAAGACCTCATGTTTATGTTTAAGAAGATAAACATAACCATAACGACTGTAATCATCCGTGAATGTAATGAAGTAGCTAGCACCTTGTCTTGACACATGTTTAAGTGGACCACACACATCAGTATGTATTATTCCAAGAAGATCAGTCACCCTTTCGGGATGATGTGGAAACGATTTCCTTGTCATCTTGCATGATAAACAAGATACGCATTGATCAAATGACTCATCATCTGTTGATTTTAAAAGCCCTTCTTGTTGCAGCTTTTTCATACGTTTCTTGCTTATATGAGCAAGAGGGCAGTGCCATAGATAAGTAGAATCCAAATTATGTTTGGCTCTTTTAGTGCTAACATTTATAAATAGAATTATCATTTGGTACAAGATTATGCATATCAATTTCATAAATACCATTACTGGGAATAGCATTAAAATAAAGAACATTGTTCTTAGAAAATGAAATTTCAAAATTCGTAAAACAGTAGACAAATCCCTTTTCTACCAAACGGTGAACTGAAACAACACCTCTAGTAATAAAAGGTGCATAATGACAATTGTCTAAACAAATCATAAGGCCATTAGGCAAAACTAAGTCAAAACTTCTTATAGCTTCTACTTCTGTACGAACACCATTGCCCTCGTACAAATAGAGAGATCCTTGTTTCAGCTTCCTTGCTTCTCTAAACCCTTATTTTGTAATACAAATGTGAGTACCACAACCAGTGTCATACACCTAGGATTTATTAGGGAAGGAAAATAATTATATTGTGAAGATACCTGAAGAACTGGCAGTGCCAAGTTGCTTCTTTTTCTTTAACAACTCAGCAAGATAAATAGGATAATTCCTCTTCCAATGACCCACCTCTTTGCAGTGGTGGCAGGTGTCATCCTTAGCTGGATGCTCTTTAGCAAAAGGTTTAGGGTTTTTAGGCTTAGGGATATAAACCTATTTATCCTTTCACTTGCCATTAGCTTTACCCTTGCCTTTAGCTTTAAGCGGTTTCTTATTGGCTTTCTGGATTTTACCATATTTAATCATCATTACTTGTCGTGTTTCAGCCTTTTTAGGTAAACCCTTTTCATACTCAATGAGCATATCATGTAGTTCACCAATCGTCTTCCCCATGTTATGCATATTGTAATTTCTTACAAATCTAGTAAAATCACTAGTGAGGCCATTCAAGATTAAACCAACACTAAGATCTTGTGGTAGCATATAACCAAGACGTTCCAGTTGTTCTACATATTCATTCATCTTAAGATCATATGCAACAACTGGTTTATCCATCTCTTGTTTGCAAGCATGGAAAGTTTGGATTAGGTCAAACCTTTCCATTCTAGCTTGTTTCTCAAACATAGATCTAAGCTCCTGAAGTATCTCAAAGGGTGAATAATTTTAAAACTGTCTATGAAGTTCTGGAGTCATACTCTCGAGCATAAGACAAGCCACCTCATTGTAAGCATCATAAATCGTATTCCATTCCGCCAGCTCATTTGCTTCGAATTTGACTACAGGAGCAGGGGGAATAGGCTGTTCAATGACAAACATTTTCTTTTCAACTCTCAAGACCAGCTTGAGTTAATGAAACCAGTCATTGAAATTAGTTCCAGAAAGTTTTTCCCTTTCAAACATTGACCTGAAAGCCGAATGGTTTATGTTTTGAACACATAGTGCCATCTACAAAACATAAATTTCAAGTATTTAGTATTTTCGATAATACTCCTTGAAGAAAATTAACTACCCATGTTTAATCAAATAAACAATTAATTTTCTAAAGGCTAGGACCCTACTTGACATACCATCGTCACATCAGTTGATCTGCTAGTGACGGTGTATTCAAAAGGTAATTGACGATCAATAATTGCCATCGATGCAATTCCTAGAACCTTATAGGACTTACTTTATTATAATAATTTACTAGTAAGCATGTTTCATCCCATTTATGCCTCGATTTTAAGGTCTCACCACTAAACCGATTAAGTCAACCAATCAAGAACTGTGATAATGTAACACTAACGTCTCATGAAAAAGTGTATAATCACCTTGGGATTACGATTTACATACGTCTCATGCATAGTAAAAAGCATCTACAAGTGTTCTTACAAGTTGGATGGCAATAACTTATTTAAAAGGTATAATATTTGACGTGGCAAATATGTACGAAGAAGCATGCATACATCTTTGTATCATAGATTTTAATAAAAACTTTAGTCAATTAAGTTATTTATTATGATATCACTTATTTTCTATACATATAATGTAGTACTTTTCTTGGAGCTTTTCTAGTCCACCGCGCCTCCGTTCAAAACGAAAACATATCCTGTCTGAAATTTGATGTCATCTCTATCAGTCTTAAATCCAGCATCGCAGTAGCAATCAACTCTAAGTTCAGCTTCCGGATTTCCACCATAAACCAAAAACATATTTTTAGTATTTCTTAAATACTTAAGAATATTTTTCACAACAGTCTAGTGAGGTTCACAAGGATTCTGTTAGAAACGGCTTGTTATATTCTGCGCGAACGCAACATCAGGTCTAGTGCATCTTACAGCCCATAATGGATTCCACAGGCGAAGCATAAGGATATTTTGCGTAAGCTTCACCTCTTCATGTGTTGAAGCACCTTGTGTTTTGTTCAAGTCCTGTCTTTCTTGCATGGGGATATGACCACCTTTGGAATTATCCATTTTATATCTCTTTAAGATATTATCTATATAATCACTTTGACTAAGTCCAATCAATCACTCAGACCAATCTCTATAGATTTTAATTCCAAGAATAAATGTTGCTTCCCCTAAATCTTTCATAGCAAAACACTTTCCAAGATAATCCTTTACACTTTGTAAACTTGGAATGTGATTTCCCATGATGATTATGTCATCTACATATATGATGAGGAATGTAGCATTACTCCTACTAGGCTTTTGATATACACATGGCTCATCAAGATTTTAAGCAAAACCAAACTTTTTGATTTCCTCATCAAATCTTTTATTCCAGCTTCTTGATGCTTGCTTAAGACCATAAATGGATCTTTGAAGGTTGTATACTTTTCTAAGATTTTTAGGATCAACAAAACATTCAGGTTGTACCATATAAATGTCTTCATCAAGATAACCATTTAAGAAGGTAGTTTTAACATCCATTTGTCATATCTCATAATCATAGAACACCGCTATAGATATAAGAATCCTAATAGCTCGAATGTCAGCGATGGGTATAACCCTTTGCTACAAGATGAGCTTTATAGGTGTGTACAATGCCATCCATGTTAGTATTTTTCTTAAAAATCCACTTACTCCTAACAGTCTTACAATTAGGAGGAAGATCGACCAACACCCATACCATATTGTCTATCATAGATTGCATTTCCTTATTGATAGCATCGAGCCACTTATTAGATTCTGGATCTAACATTATAGCTTTATAGCTAGTGGGTTCATTAAGATCCCCTAGACTATGCTCCTCCGCCTCTACATTTAGACATAAGCGTTTTGGATCTCGATGTATCCTTTCGAACCTACAAACGGGAATCACTTCCTCTTGAGGTAGTTCGAAACCTTCAACCTCCATAGGAATTTCGCTAGTGATTTTAGAAGGTGATGTATCTCCATCTTGAATTTCTTCAAGATCTACGGCCCTCCAACTAACTTCTTCAGATTTGAGACTTTTCTCAAAAAAACTCAGCATACCTCGCAACAACAATTTTGTTTTCAGGTGGGAAGTAAAAATAGTAACCCATTATTTCCTTTGGGTATCCTATGAA
>BQNB010050321.1:30827-41565 GCA_026074375.1 Tanacetum coccineum | reverse complement strand
CTCAATCCACCAGAAACTGATAACTATGTGGATGCTTTGATGGTGACTTTTAGCTAGGATGCTTGATGGTGACTTTTAGCTACCGAAAGTAAGGCTTTCGGAGGCCACATAATTAGTTGATAGGCCATTACAGGTAACCTGATAATTAAAGGATTATTGAATATCTAGTTGTTCGCAAGATTAGCCATCTAGCCTTTGTTTCGGTCTTTGGCCAAAAATAATATCATTTAATTTTTTATACTTGAAACGAACCGAGTTCTTAATTTGCATTGCAACTTAAGCCTGATGCAAGAGGTCTGGTCTTATGCTTTGTAGGGCCACCAGGAGTGGGGAAGACATCATTGGCATCACTTGGTAGGAAGTTTGTTAGGATATCACTTGGTGGTGTAAAAGATGACGCTGATATTAGAGGGCATAGGAGGACTTACATTGGAAGCATGTCAGGGCGGCTCATTGATGGACTAAAGGTGAACTTCAATTATACCCACAGGTTTGTTCATATCTCATGTCAAGGTTCTGTCACCACAATTAGTGAATAACTGTGAATTACATAGTCTGAATCAATCTAATGCTCTTTGACCATGTCCTTTTTGCATTATGCTTTTTTGTTTACTGATAAAGTTTACTCATTTACTTAGTTTGATAAGGAAGAGCATCTGCTAGGGCTGCCATTACCAGAATATTGGGTGGTAAGATAGATTCTATGATGAATTTACATGCAACATAAGCTTGTTATTTGGCTATGGGCTTACATTAGCAAAATGTCCTTGTGTGTGTTTGAACTAAGTTTGTTCAGGAGTTGTGCAAGTTCTTCATACTGCCTTTTTTTACAGGTACACTTATGCCATTGACTTAGAGAGCCGTTTTCTTCCGGTATCAAGGTCTTTAAATTGCGAGTATTTTTCTTCTCGATGTCGTCTACATACACATACTGCTTTTAGCTTCTTTTAATTGGCAGATGCAATCTCTACATGGTACGATATCTTGCACATTGTTACTCTTAATTTGTGACAGCTAGAAGTTTATATCAGGAATAGCCCCTGTTTTTTTACCGTTATACTAATGAGTGTATTATGTTGATGTCTTGAAATTATCTTATGCTAAGTAAAGCGGCTTGGAACAGTAAGTTTATTTGGAAATGATAACCTTGAACATCATGTGCTTATCTTGTTAATGTATATATGTTGATTTAAAACAAAGCTATAATTTGTTTTTTCAGGTCAGGCATCCAAACGTATTGTCATTTCTCCACAGTACCGAGGCAGAAATATTTGATGGGTCGTCCACAAAGGTTGTTATCTATATCGTCACCGAACCTGTTATGCCATTGGCGGAAAAGATCAAGGAATTGGGATTACAAGGTATACAAAGGAATTGGGATTACAAGGTATACTCATTGCAGATCATTATGTTTATTTAACCTAATGAGTCAGTTGGGTCGTTCAAAGTATTCTTCTCTCTTAAGTTAGAATCTATTACATCTGTTGATATTTTCTAATTATCTACATGTCTTTTTGTGCCATTTGCTATTGTTGTACACTCAGCTGCCTCTAATATTTCTCTATTTTTGACACCAGGAATGAATATTATGCCTGGGGCCTATACCGCATTCCAAAGCTGTGCGCTTCCATACTAATGTTGTCAATCTCGTAGAAAACTAACTAATGTAGTCGTTTAAATCTTACGTGATCGTGTGACATTAGTTTAGGCAACAAACTAGTTATGTAGTGTTATGATAAAAGGATATGGTATTCCTGAAGTGCAAGTTCTTCATACTTGGCAGATGCAATCTCTACATGGTACGATATCTTGCACAATGTTACTCTTAATTTGTGACAGCTAGAAGTTTATATCAGGAATAGCCCCTGTTTCATATAGGTGCATGGTAATGTTTGTTTGGAAAGTGTGGTGGTTACTCCAACTTTGGACTGGAAGTTGCATGCTTTTGACGCTCTTTCGGAGTTTGATGGGAATAATGAAGTCTCTACAGGACCAATGCTGGTAACCCTTCGAACATTACCCAAATATATTCATATTTCACATCTGATATGTGTTGCTTTGTCCGACAGAACTTGCATCAAAATAGAGCATAACATCAAAGTCAAATGTCTGCAATACCTTTTAGAAACAGAGCGCTTACAGTGGCAGTACTTATTGTTCATTTGAATAAACTTCTCGGCACCTGTCCTATGTCTGAATAAACATATTTAACAATGTGAAATGACTAATTACTTTTCTAAAGCATCACACGTTGACTAGCAGTGTTTTTTTATTCACTTATATAGACTCAGGAGTCCTTGTTTTCTGTGATTTAACATGTGTCCCGAACTATGTAGAACTATATTCATCATAATCGAGGCATTTAACTTTCCATAAATTTGATGTCTCTTCAAGCTTGTGCGTGCTTATAAGAACCTTAACGAACTTAGTCAGATGGCTTAGGCATCTTGTTTTCACATGTGATTCCAGCAATATGAATGGCTTATTGGCTCACAATACAAACCAACGGAGCTGGCAAAAGCAGACTGGGCAACAATCAGGAAGTCTCCACCATGGGCAATTGATTTTTGGGGTTTAGGTAAGCTTTTGTTTACTCCATATGTTTGTAAACTGACTTGTTCTGTTGCTTACTTATTGCCACTATTGGTAGGAGCCTATGGTTGTGTTAAGGTTATTTAATTTTATGATTTTACTCGGAAGTTACATATATGGTTTTGCTATATTATGTTTAGTTGTTTACGTATATTTTTTTTCATTTTGAAAGTAATTTAACTAAATTTACATATTTTGTGTTTCAGCTAGCATGTTTTAATGTTGCAGACACATTATCTTGGAGATCTGTAACATACCCGAGGTGACGAGACCGAAGAACACAGTTGTAAGAAATCAAAGTGGATCGACATGTTTGTGATGATTAGTGAAGAAATAAGACCCGGGATGAATTAGAAACTGAAGATAAGTGAGAGACTGCAAAGGAAGCCATTTATGTTATGTTTGTAAGATTGGAAATGACGAAATGTGTAGGATATTTGGGGGTTTGGGAAAATGGTTTCATGGCCACAAGAAAGAGTTTATGTACGTGTGCGTACGTGGGATACACTTTTAATGCAAAATGGTTTATATACATTTTTTAATGTTGCAGACACATTATCTTGGAGATCTGTAACATACCCGAGGTGACGAGACCGAAGAACGCAGTTGTAAGAAATCAAAGTGGATCGACATGTTTGTGATGATTAGTGAAGAAATAAGACCCGGGATGAATTAGATAGATTATGGGTTGGCTTTGTGTTTAATTTTTGTGAATGAAGTCAATATATTAAGCTTGGTGTTGCTTTTAGTTCATCTGTGTATTAAAAATTGGTTTCAATTTTTTTTTGTTATATTGCTCATTTCAGTGACCACCAATTTGGTCTCTAAATGCAAGAAACAGTGACCATATATTCGTCATTAGCAGGTTTTATCTGTTTTGTATTTGACACGAGTGACCATTTATTTCGTCACTTATTGACATATGCAGTGACGACCAATTTGGTCTCTAAACTGAAGAAATAGTGACGAAATATTCGTCACTCATAGTTTTGTAGCAGTCGTCACTCTATCCTGTAAATGACGACTATTTTCGTCACTAATCTGTGACGAATTCTAGTTTCGTCTCTAACTGAATTAGTGACGGAGCTATAGTGACGACTGGTGACGACTCTAGTTTTGGTCACTAACTGACTTTGTGACCAATTTTAATACTATTAGTGACGAAAACTATTGTGTCACTATAGGTGGTTTTTCTTGTAGTGACGAAAAAACAACACATCTCACTTCACAAACAACACAAATATACTATCCTTGATGAAGATACAGATGAAGAATTTGAATACAACATTGAACCTGACACATGGTATAATATCAATGATACTCACAAAGATGATGAAGATATACATAATTATAACTCACTCATTGATGAAGAACCTGGAGAACATTTGTATGATTCAGACATGTACAGCGTCAGATCTGTATCATCCGGAGACGATGAAGACAGTTTTATCAACGATGACTGTACTGATTATTATACAACGGATGATGAAGACAGTGATGACTACTTTTGATGAAAGATATTGAAAAACACGAGAAGTACTCATGAATATTTAATTTACATTGAACATTTGGTTTGTTTTAGGAATTTTTTAATAGCTTTTTAGAAGGATTTTATTTATAGGTTTATTTCATAGCGTTGTCCTCTCAACACTATCGATGAATTCACACTTGGTTTATTTAGTGGCTTTATTATGTTGCATATTTGTTATAATCCTATTGTTGTTTGGCACAACATTCTTCAACCACCAACACTATGCCAACCAGAAATACTTATTAGCGGTTGAACCTTATCATTAACTGAAAATATGGTACACATTCGATTCATTAAAAGAGTTCTAGCATTTAGTCGTTCTTAAAACAACAATATAATACAATATGGTTTAACCAGAACACGAATTGAATCATGTTATAGACCCAACCCGAACTTGTTTATTTTCTTGTCGGCTTTTGGACATGTCACGATTTGCCAACCCCATATGTGCAACTGTTACGGTTAGTTATTTAGGTTTGGAAACAAGGATTTTAGTCACACGACCTCCAACCTAACAAAACAGTTTAAATGTAGGCACAACATACAGCATTACACACCTTCCATTAGCACGAATTTCAGATTTTTGTCCTCTGGTGGTTTTAGCTTGAGGATGTTACTGCAACTTCCATGCCTGTTACTTACATCACATATTAAATCAATTTTCAGGTGATAAACTTCTCAAGTTAACTGTGAATTTAATGTCTCTCTTTCTTGAATAAGATCATTCGGAATTCATTAATTGTTGGTTTTCAATACTATTTAGGTTAGTCACCAGAACAACAATGCACCAAACAGTCTTTGTATCTTTGGTGAAGCAACAAACAGACCTAATTAGAAGAAAAATTATCATTAAAATCAAGCCCACGATACAAGTGAAATAAAGCAGGTCCTGGTACATGTATGGTACATAGCTATGTGGTAATTACCTGAAGTGCAGCATGTATATCTGAACTTTTTAACTTGGCATCACAGATTGTCATTACTTTTAAATTAATAGAAGAAGTATTTCTTTTTTGTTAGTATTTTTACCATGAACTTTTATATTTAAAATATCAATTAAGTTTGAATTATCTTATAATAAACTATGTGCGTGTTTTTTTGGGATTTATATCTCCTGATAAAAAAACCTAATTAATCTAAAAAGTATATTCACCTTATATACAGAAATTGAATAACTAGATTACAACTAATTGTTAATGTTAATCTTTTAAGCTTATAAAAGATATGTACATCATACACATATCTATTACTAGTAATTCATACATAAGCAAACACACGCACACGTCTGTGATGTTTTTACATTGAAATTTGTATTTCTTGTCTCCCATTGCAGGACTGAGATTAACTTCTCGGATCAAGGTATGTAACATATTTTCTGGTTTGGGTTACTATTTTTATTCTATGTAAAAATCATTTTGTTTTGACCCTAGATGTAAACAATAATGACGCATCTGCACATTAGAACAAAAGTTATAGTAGGCTTATTATGAAGATTTACTGTAATTAAGAAGATATTTTTCAAATTCACCATGCACGTGTTAGTAGAATTAGGTGTATACACCACATGGTCAAAATTACTACTACTGCTTTTAGAAACTGGGGCACTTATTTGCCTACTAAGGCAAAATTCTGCAAGGGATTCCAGCTAAGGTTACGAGTTAGGGAAAACAATCTCTTTTCAGCCATTATAGTGCAAACTTGGATAATGTTGGCTACCGTACTGCTTATAATACAATTGTAGTTTTTAAGGGTACCCATTGATGCATATCAGTGAGGGGTTATTTTAACACAATTTTTTGTTATTTGAACCTACCTTTATTCAAGTTGGCTGAAGTAGTTAACATAAGAAGAAAAACTTGAAACGGTAATAAGCTCGGGCAAGGAGGTTTTGGAGCAGCTATTCACAACTACTGGTTATTAAGTAGAGTTACTACGCAAGTAACTGATCCCCGAAGAAGATCCAATATTTGCTGGTTTATTGTTTCATGAATTGAACAAGCGTTTAGTTCCTAATTCCCTTTGCTACCTGTTTCATTCCGCAAGTTCTATATTCATGAATATACTCCTATATATTTGGTTTTTCTTATTCTTATTCACGTCATCCACAAAGTGACATAGATTTCAAACCATTTACTTACCATTTGACATTATTTCAAGTTCTACAAGTAATAGTAACTCTTTTGTTGCATGAAATTTAAAAATATACAACGAATTTTTCAACAAACACATCAGGTAACTTTATTCATCCAAATATATTGAAACTTCGCTAATCACAAAAGCTTTTCGCGAGTTTAGGTGTGATCAAGCATATTATATAACGGAGTTTGTATGAATCTTTATGATCTGTGTCTGTGTCTGTGTCTGTATCTGTATCTGTGTATCTGTGTCTTACGATACCCTCATTAATCTTAATTCCCAGGTCTGGAAAGACACAAGTGGCACATACTATTTGCGTTTCAAAACAGGTACTCCCTTCTCTCACACTTAAAGTTGCCACATGAGTTAGCTTCACCTTAATGTCCTAATTGATGGGTTATCCGGATATGCATGTTGCTGCTTGTGATTGTCCTTCCTACTGTCTAAAACTGTTGGCCCGTTCCTAAAAAAACCGACATATACATCACTTGACATATTACAGATAATGGGAAAGTTAGATATGATTATCGGGTGAATTCACTCATTCCATTATCAAAGCACAAAAAGTGTTCAGAGTACCAAACAAACTCATGGCTTAATAGTTTTTTTGGCCCAAAAAAAGCTGTGTTCTAGATATGATTAATATTTGTTTTTAAAAAAAATATCAAATGTCATTTACATGTCTTACTTTATTTCCTATTCAGATAACAGCCTTAGTATATAACAAGAGGAAGGATATTGCTTAACAAAACATGGAAGGAAACAACTTAGGTAACAAAAATCTTCTATAATCTCCATTTTTAATAAATGCCCTGGTTTGAATCATGTTTAACTTACATTAATAATTTTATTTAGTATTACAAACACAATCCATTACAGTTAATGAAAGGCAATTAAATGGAAATGAACAAGTTCCACCCATAAGCGGAAAACCGGCAAAAACTAACTCAAGATTAAGTAACTCAGATATTGAATTCTTAAGTGATCAAAGATTGGCTAAAAAAATACGGACTGCGTATCTGACACTGACACCACCAGGTAACCTTATATTGTTATGAAGCTTAATATTTTTGTATTGTTTTATCATAATATTTAATGCATTTATGATTATATTAACTCTTTTAAATGTTGATAAAACTATAAATAAGGATCATCAGTTGACATGGACATAACACCTCGATTGAGAGGCCGCCCTCCCAAAATCAGAATGGAAACACGTAAGCCTGATAAAAAAATATTCAACCTTTATTTACATCTAAATATTGCCAACCACCTATTGTATGCTAAAACCTTTGTTTACGTAACATAAAACAGCTATAAATAATGATCAACTTCCAAAGCGTAGAGGAAGACTCGAATGAATGATCCAACAAAAGATGAGCTAAATACACAAGCAGCATCAACTACACATACCAAGTATGTAGGGACATCTTCCATAACATCAGACATAGCAATTCGACCCAGCGGCCGACCTATAAACTCCAAAAACAAAACACGTAAGACAATTACTGTAGAAATCCTAAATATGAAAAATCAATTTTGTTGTCAATATTATTTACATAACCATGCTTCTTGCAGGAACAACATCAACATGTTCTAATCTTATTTCAACACCATCAGTTATCCATGGTTCTAGGCGCAGATCTGAAAGGATGAAACTTAAAAAAAAAAATGGGAAACAAAAGGTTGCAGCATGCAGATGGCCAAACAACAGATTCATTTGTTGGAATATCTAACGGTACAAAACCTCTATACAACAAACAAACCTAAATAAAATAAAACAACAAAACATGTATGCTATAGAAAAACAAAAGAACCAGAAATACGAAATTATGACTATTATTTTATGATTTTGTACCCTATGAAACTTTATGTATTTCAGATTACATTGACCATGGAGATCCAATTTTCCGTTGTGAGTCGTGTGACGCATTATTATGGCACGCTGAGAGTATGATAGGAAACACACATGCAAGTTCAGGCTCATTTTCACTTTGTTGTGGAAGAGGAAATGTTAGGAAATGAAGTTCTAAAGCCCCCTAAATTGTTGATGGACCTAATTAACGGCGACCATCCAAAAAGCAGCAACTTTATTGACAATATCAGGCGTTATAACTCAATGTTTGCATTCACGTCAATGGGTGCAAAACAAGACAAATCAGTTAATCAAGGCCATGGTGCATATTGTTACAGAATACAAGGCCAAAATTACCATAGAATGGGTACTTTATTGCCGGAGGAAGGGAAACCTCCAATGTTTGCCCAACTCTATATTTACGACACTGATAACGAGATACAGAACAGGATAAAATGTGTAAGATATGGTAACTATCCTTTTAAATTACTTTTACATATATAGCTCTTTTAAAAACTATTAGTTACGATTAAAATGTCAAGGTAATCTTAAAAAAAATTGGCTGCAGTTACGAAGAATCTGCATCAACCACCAACCATGTAATAGACCACCAACTAACGATTGATTTACGGGACATGCTAGATACAATCAATCCATTAGTTGCGCAGTTTTGTATGGCCGGAGAACGCTTAGTCTCAGCAGATGAGGAAAACAAGTTTAAGCTAAGGCTTATTGGTACAAGAACGCGAGATGGACGAGAATATAACCTACCCACGGCTTCTGAAGTTGCTGCGCTGATTGTAGGAGACTTTGACTCCACAACTAATGACAGGGACATTATTCTCCACATGCAAGAAGGGGGTCTGAAACGAATAAGTGAATTGCATCCTTCATATATAGCACTCCGGTACCCATTGTTGTTCCCTTACGGTGAAGATGGTTACTGGACAGATATATACCATCAAGGAGTTACTGATAAAACACCAACAAATAAAAAAACAAGAGTAACAATGCGCGAGTATTTTGCCTATCATTTACAAAACCGATCAAATGTTTTTTCAATGGTATTGAATGCAAGGAGGTTATGTCAACAATTTATTGTCGACGCGTACACTATGATAGAGCGTGAAAGAATGTCATACATCCGAAACCAACAAAAGGATTTAAGAAGTGAAACATACTCTAAATTGGCCCAATTGGCGGAGGAGGAAGATTCAGGTGTCAAACTGAGAGGAAAAAAGGTTGTATTGCCATCGTCATTTACCGGAAGCCCAAGGTATATGATGCAAAATTATTTGGACGCCATGACAATTTGCAAGGTCTATGGATACCCTGACCTGTTCATAACATTTACCTGCAACCCAAATTGGCCAGAGATTGAACGCTTTGTGAGTGACCAGGGTTTGAAACCGGAAGATCGACCTGACATAATCACAAGAGTTTTCCTACAAAAACTAGACTCCCTTATGAAAGATTTCAAAGACAACCATTACTTTAGACGGCTAAAAGCAGGTAACTACTTCCTACCAAAACTTTCTAAACAATATTAATCATGAACACCTTCTACATTTCATAATATTATTAACATTCTCTTATTAAAACAGCTGTTTACACTGTTGAGTTCCAAAAAAGAGGACTCCCACATGCCCACATACTGCTTCTTTTGGAAAAACAAGACAAGATCACAACCCCAGCACATATTGATAAGTATATATCATCTGAGATACCCGACAAGAATGAAGACCCTGAACTGTATCAAATTGTGACCGATCACATGATGCATGGCCCGTGTGGCGCTGACCGTCCAACATGTCCTTGCACGGTAAAGAAAAAGTGCACAAGAAAATTCCCAAAGCAGTTTAATGATAAAACATTCATTGATGAGAGTGGATACGCAATATACGAAAGAAGAAACGACGGATCTACTATCAAAAAGAGCGGCATAGGTTTGCATAATGGATATGTAGTACCGATTGCTACGACGTTACCAATCCCATATAAACGTCGAATGGTGCAACCAGCTTGGATCCATAAAATATCTGTTCAAATATATAAATAAAGGACCAGATAGAGTAACAGCTGTTATAGAGGATGTAGAAGTTGATGAAATCAAAGATTACTATGATTGTAGATATCTTTCAGCATGTGCGGCAGCATGGAGGATTTACGGATTTGATATACACTACAGGTTTACACCTGTTGAAAGATTACCGTTTCACTTGCAAGGGGAGCAGTCAGTTAATTTGACGCAACAGATAGTCTTGACTACGCATTGGATAAGGCGTCATTGAATGAAACAAAGTTTATAGCATGGATGGAGCGAAACAAGACAGATGAAGAAGCTAGAAAGCTGCTTTATCATGAGTTTCCAACACATTATGTATGGAGATAAGAAGAAAGAATCTGGCTGCCAAGACAGAAAGGTACATGTATCGGACGTGTACATCATGTACCTCCTTCCTTTGGTGAACTGTTCTATCTACGAGTATTACTAAATAAGGTAAGAGGGGTAACGGATTGGATTGATTTTAAGACATATGATTGTTGGATTATATGGTAGTTGGACTAGCTCAATCGCAACTAGGAGTGTGTGAGCCTATTGGGGGCACACACGATAAAACATT
>BQNB010050321.1:0-30019 GCA_026074375.1 Tanacetum coccineum | reverse complement strand
GCAATTGACAAGTTAGAAGACTTGTGGTATTTTAATCTTGCTAAAAAGTCATGAAACAAAGTTAATATATATATATATATATATACTTTTGTAAATTACCAAAATTTACTGTTTTAAATCGAAATATAAATCCTCCAGATTACATATTTTTATAAAATACTACGTCTCATGACGATTCCAAAAAGGTAAGAAACTCAAAAAACCGATTTATAACGAAGGAGATACGACGATTACAAGTTTACGATGATTAATACTTTTATAAAAAGTTAATGTTCATTAGGAACATTTACTTTTGGAAAACATCAGAAATAAATAGAACTTTTAATTACAAGAACGTGCTCGAAAGAATCACTAAACGCGTCACGAATGAGTCCGAAGGCAACCTAATTAGATATGGGTCGTATAAGCACTAAAAACTTTGAATAACTACTACCATATATAATTCTATATAGCTAGATCACCATCTAATTACGTTTGTGAAATCGTTTTATAAAGTTAAAACGTTTATAAATATTTCATTAGTAAAAACGACGTAAATTTCCCGTTTTAAGTCCGTTTGGTATGTTTTTTACGTCCACGCTTTCGTATTAAGACGAGTTATCAAAATATTTCATTTTTATATTTTTGACCTACTGGTGAACAGTACATTTTACTGTTCATGACTGTTTATAAAATTATATTTATAGATTTAGTTATCGTAAAACCCGTAAATATCGTATTTTACTCGTTTTAGCCCCACCTTTGTTGATTTAATTCAGTCAAGGTGAGTTCATAGTCCCACATTTTCTCTTTTAATAGTTTGCACAAATTGTTTTCGGGGTGAGAATACATGCTTGTTTTACTAAGAAAACTTATTGATTTCCACTACTTAAGCGATACTTGACTATCTTTATTAAAGCTTAATTTGCTTACTACATGATTTGAGATCATTGATTATCTATTTGTGAAACTATGAGTTTTGGACACATTATTTGTTTTACTTTGGACACAAGTGTTTTAAACTTTATGCTACCTAGATTATTGCATGAATGCTGCCTAAGAGCCACGGATACGGGTGCAAATCCCTTATAATTACGAACTCTGGTGCAAATCCCTTATAATTACGAACTCTGGTGCAAATCCCTTATAATTACGAACTCTGGTGCAAATCCTTTATAATTACGAATACTGGTGCAAATCCCTTATAATTACGAACTCCATGACTTTCGATGTCACGAGCTTAATGCAATAATACCTGTTTTGGACTATGGAATACGTACTCACAGTTGATGGGTTTTGGACTCAGATACGTACTTAGTCTCCCTACTTAAAATATTGTGGTCCATCAAACTGTTTGATGATTTAACATTTCTTGATTTATTGAATCACTACTTGGATTTCGGAACTGCCTGGATTTCGGAACTGATGCTTTTAAATGTTGTAACGCTTCTTCTCTTACTGAAATATTTCTTGAACTATGACAATACTGATTTTACTTAAACCTATGAATTTACCTACATTATTGTTGACGTTTTTGTATGTATTTTCTCAGGTTATTATTTTGATAGTGGAGCATTGGGAGTATTCGAGTCGCGCGGATATATTTTTGAACGCTTAATAACTTGAGTATCATTAAATAAGCGTTTTGACAATGTTTTCTAATACATTACAAGTGAGACCTGTGTAACTTTGACATTTTTACTAAATTGAATGTGACATTTTTATTAAATGTCTCTTTTGAAGTCGTTTTCTCTAACTTGTGTGAATGAACTATGAAGTAGCACCCCAAGTGGTATTCCGCTGCGTTGTTGTGATTTTGGGGGTGTTACAGATTGGTATCAGAGCTACTGGTTATAGAGAACAAGGTCGTTTTCAAAACCTAAACTATAACCGTTTTTCGAAAATATTTAAGAGTCTTTCACCGTTGTCTGATATCCGCGCGCGCATGCTCTCTGATCCCTTATAAGCTCTCTTTTACATCTTTACTACTACTATTACATTGATAATGAGTATTTAAAACTTGGCTATAATTTCGCCCTCCTACGTCTATCTTATGACGTCTTACTATTTACCTTATATCGGTCCGTTATATAAATATTGATCACTCTGATTTTCGCGTACTTTATGATTTCTCATTTACTCCCTAGAGCGTCAATACTGGTATTATATAAGAATACCTATACATATGGGTTAATTTCTTCTTGATCCCTTACGATTAACTTTGAACTTTTTGGCGACTTTACTTTATTCCCTTTTGATGATATCGAAATTCGGCATAGCTTGTCAATTCCACTAGTTATTTTACCATTCGACTCCGAGTTGGAACACTCTTCTTATGCTTTTGAATCGCATATGTTGTTTCGTAATCCATTGTTTTGATATCGTGCTTTGTGCTGGCAATACTTAAGTAGGATGATTTATAATATTCTTATTGAAATGAATTGGGACGCCTCTTCATTTGAATAAGGAAATTATAAACCGCCGAACCATAAGTTTATAATTCATTACTTACAAGGATTGGGACGCCTCTTTTTGTAAGTGACAAATTATAAATGAGTGGGCTTATGTTTATCCGACATAGCGTGTGTTCGTCCATATGAATCATTCTTCAGGCCATGAACTTCTTTCGACTCGTAATGTGAATTATGGATTTTTTTTTCAAATGAGTATCGACCGTCGCAAACCGTACGGGGATAAGAAAAATTGAGCACTGGGACGGCGCTCCCTTAAGGTGGGAAGACTGTGACAACCAGCAGTTTTCGGAACCTTAAATGACTATTTTACCCTTTGACTTTTCGAGTCTGACTTAACTTTTGACCTTTTATTGACATGTAAAAACAATTACCGCGTAACCGGAAAAAAAAAATTCTTCTCAGAACTTATTTTAATAATAAACCATAATTATTATTACATATTCCTCATTTATAAATTTCCTTTTCAATCTCACTTGACTTGAGAACGAGAAGATATCTCGTTAATTTTGAAAACCACGCACAACACGTACCGACTTGATAATAATTCAATTATATTTAAGGATCAAAATTTATTTAATAAAATGTAACATTTCGTGTTTTCAAGATATTTTTCGACGTCATTTATTTCACTATTTATTTTAAACTTCTACACGATTACTTTTAATTTCAATCGTATAGTTAAATCGTGTAAGCTAAAAATCATCCTTTAACATAAACGGGCATCATACAAATTAAAGTTACGTCAAGCAAGCAATATATTATTCTTACGAAAGTAATAATCAACTTTTATATTTTATTTTTATTGGTTACGTAAAATGTGTACGTTTCGCAATTTAATACATTTAGGCATAACCGGAACCACCAAAATTTATCTACGCTTTAACAAATACTCACGTTTATACCCAATATTCAAAGTTTTATAAAACTTTACCCATGCTAACCATCATAGCCGAATTCTACATAAAAGAAATCAACCAAGACATATACTTTACAAGTATACATCTATAATTAAACTACACATTTTATAAAAGTCCAAGTAATATTAGTTCTTTTCATGCAAGATATTTTTACTAGCTAATTATCTTCCTTATTTTCATGGCATATCTTCCTTATTAGGAGACAATAGGAACACATACTACCAACTTGGACTTGTACATCATGAACCTCATTAAAACTTAGGTTCTTAGCTAGTAATTTGACCAAGACTCATCCTCATTTCACTCTTTATGTTTCCAAACGCCCCACCCCTTTTTTTATGGGTCTTTGGTCTTTGTTTTATCACATTTGACTAAGTCTTGGATACTTATACATGCATAGCTAGTTGATAAACATACATACTCTCATTTCTTAGCAAGAAAACTACACATCTTCTCTCTTGGTGCTTCCTTACCCACGTCCCAAAATAATCAACACAAACAATTCAAAAAAAAATTATTCACAACATTTACAAGTATTCTCACATCATTTCTAAGGTATTTCAAGAAGGCTTGAAAACTTGGTTTGACAATCAAAAGGGTTTTGCAAGAAAGCTTAGGGTTTTGATTGTAGTTTGGTTTTGTTTCCTCATCATCCTACACACTTGCTTAAGGTCATCTAAAACTCAATCTTTTCAATATTTCATTTACGTGTTACATACTAGTTATCTTGTTTATCACCACCTAGGATTTTATTTTCATGTGTTGTAAAATGAAATTGATATATTATCATAAGGACATAAATATTGGACAATCATTTTGGACATGGCTAGGAGAACTCTAAGTATGTAAGACAACATGTTTAAAGGTTACATAGAAGGTTTGTACAAAAATAAATAAGTTATAGATTTATAAATCACACTAACTTTATACACATTTTTATTAAAAAACTCTCAAACTTACTGTTTTAAATTCGAAACTAAAACATTTATTTTATATTTTATTAAAATACTAAATGTTACAAGGATCGTAAGCATACAAAGAACTCGAAAATCCGAGTTATAACGAAGAAGTTACACTAATCACAAGTTTACGATAAAAAGTATTTTTATAAAAGTAAGTTTATAAAAAACTGACTACTGTTCATAACAGTGGGCTGATGAAAAATATTTTAGTTAAATAGAACTTTTAATTACGAAGACGTGCTCGAAAGAATCACTAAAATAGGAGTTAAAACGAGTAAGATACGACGTTTCAAAGATTCAACATAATATATATAAAAGCTGTGAAACCGTACACGTTTCAGCAGCTGTTGAAGCTCACTTTCGAGGGCCTTCGGGTCCGATTGAGTCGAAGTGTAAAACTACAAAGTTGTTCGCAACGACATTTTACATAAACCTGCCGATTTTCATAATTTTCGGATGTATAGTTTGTAAACCAGACACTTTTCCTGACATGAATATGTTGGTTCGTTTTTTTATAAAAAAATTACGAAACATTTATATAATATCTATACAAGTTTTAACGTTATAAATATTATTTTACACGACTATCGAACTATTTATACGGTAACATTATGTGAGTAATAAAAACATTAAATCGAGTGTTTTTGGCAAATAAATAAATTATTGGACAAGTATACTATTCTATTTTACGAGTACAAATACATGGATATTATTTAGCAAGTACGATTTAAATATCGTTTCGACTTATAAATTAAACAAAAAGTATTAGTTGGTGGTGTAACATTATAACTTGTGATGTAGTATTTATTATAAGGAAAATGCTAGAACCACAAAGAGATTTATACAAAAAAATTTACAAAATGACTTGTCATAAAGCTAGTGGCATTTTTAACTTACTTTTTAGTTCTCTCTTAAATACACCCAATAGCTTAGTTGACACATCATTGTGTGGAAAACTTTTTGTAAGTTTTTTGTGGTTCTAGCATCACTCTTATTATAAATACATTATACTTATACGGCCTATATTTAATTAGGTCGCATTTGGTCTGCGTGACGTGTTTCACTTATTTGATATTCACTATCCGTTCATTTCCTGAGGTGAGTTCATAGCCCCACCTTTTATCTTTTAATGGTTTTCATAAACTGTTTTCGGGGTGAGAATACATGCTCGTTTTACTCAATAAACCTATTGATTTCTACTACATAAGCGTTACATGACTATTCTTACTAAAACTTGATTTGTTTACTACATGATTTAAGATCGTTGAATACCTATATTTGAAACCGTGAATTTTGAACACATGATTGTTTTACTATGGACACAAGTGTTTTAAATTGTATGCTATCCAGATTGTTGCCTGAATATTATTGCCTAAGTTACTGTATTGCCACTATCTAAGTCCCTACCATCATGAACCGTTAATTGCTAATGTAGCGAGCGCAAGTGTTATGGATAGATCTATCGGGACTGACAATCCCCACCTGGAATTTCTTGTCACAAGTTGGCCATGGTGCATTTACCTTTTGAAAAAACTTGTAAGCTGTTTTGGCAGACACCCTATATTTGTTTTGGGGCACTGACAGTTAAGGTTTCGGGGTCATGAGCTTAGTGAAATAATACTTGTTTTATATTTAGACTTGGTGAATCTGATTCCCTTGTCTATAATACCTACTTTGGACTACGGAATACGTACTTAGTCTGCTGTTACTTAAATCTTGTGGTCCACTAAACTGTTTGATTACATTAACCTTTCTTGATTTATTGAATCACTACTTGGATTTCGGAACTGATATTTTTAAATGTTGTAACGCTACTTTTCTTACTGAGACATTTCTTAAATTATTTCAATACTGATTTTACTTAAACCTATGAATTCACCAACATTATTGTTGACGTTTTTGCATGTATTTTCTCAGGTTATTATTTTGCTAGTGGAGCATTAGGAGTATTCGAGTCGCGCGGATATATTTTTGAACGCTTAATAACTTGAGTACCATTAAATAAACGTTTTGACAATGTTTTCTAATACATTACAAGTGAGACCTATGTAACTCTGACATTTTTACTAAATTGAATGTGACATTTTTATTAAACGTCTCTTTTGAAGTCGTTTTCTCTAACTTGTGTGAATGAACTATGAAGTAGCACCCCAAGTGGTATTCCGCTGCGTTGTTGTGATTTTGGGGGTGTTACAGATAACATAATCAATTAACAAATCAGCAATGTTTTCACAAAGTGAGTGATGCGATGGAGGACCTGATGGTATTTCACATAAGTAGCCTTTTGTGGTTTAAATCTAAAGGATAAATAATATAGACCTGAGTGTTAGATATTAGAAAAAGACTCGGTCACCCCGTGTATTTTACCGTTTATTGTAGCTCGTAGTTTAACGTTTAATGTGTAATGTTCGGTAATGGGCCGGGCTATAAAGCCCAACGTGTAAGCCCATACCATAGCCTAAGGGCTGAATTTATTGTTACTATTTAAGCCTTTTACATGCCATGGAAGAGGTGAGCTAGTCATTTCTTTTATAAACATTGATTTTCTCTCTCTAGAACTAGACTACTCCACTAGTCATTTGATTGTGTTATGATATTCGATGCGTATCTTAAGTGTAGTCCGAATTGAAGTCTTCTCATTATATGGGTACAATTACATGAAGAAGATCGTCCTTCGTCGAGCTGATCTCAAAGAATATGTTATCGCGAAAAGGGACTTCAAATATCTGTACCCTAGTGACTTTGAAGATCTGTACTTGTTGAATCTTCAAGGTCACCTGAACCATCTATCTCCCGAAGACAAAAAGATTCTCACTACTGCTGTCAACTTATGGACCAGAAACTTGGTTATAAGACAACGCGTAGAAGACCTCCAGTTGGGAATTGAAAGCTACCAGACACAACTCAATCTCACTAAACCTCGATGGGATGCCACTGGTTTTGAGTACAAGCATGACTTCACAGTAATTGACTCTCCAAGGGCTGTCACATTTAGGGATAAATATGGGGTTCAAATGATCATGAGGTTCAATGAGATCCACAAGTTCAGTGACGGCACTCTGCAACAGATTGATGAGGTGTTGGACTACCGGGCCAAGGAATTCAAGGTTAACAGGCTGAATCCGGGTTTGAACACACGGTTCTGGACAAGAAAAGATGTCGACAGAAGCAAGGAGTTCATGTTCGCCATTCAGAGACGGCTTAAGACTAGGAGGATCTATCGTAACCTGGAAAGCTTTGTTGGTGGCAGAATAAGAGAAGGAGACTACCGACTGCTGAAGAGAACCGAACGAGGGGTAGTATTCTTATATATATGTTGTTGTAATATGTACATTCTAAAGTAGTGCTTAAACTGTACCTTATGTCTGAATATTCAGTATTAATATGTTCCATAATCGGCTTGTATAAATCAGACACACTTTCTCCCAAATTTTCCTAACTTAAATCAATTGAGACCTAAAATCTCAACGGCTTTGAAATTTTTGCTCGGGGGAGAAAATGTGATTTAATTATGAAAATCTGATAAAAAATGTGATCTTTTAGACTCAAGTGTAGGCTCTCTCATATGTGCTAAACTCTTTCGAATATCGATGCACATATTAAGGGGGAGCGAATGGTGTATGATGGCAATTGTAGAAATACCAAAGACCAACCCAACAGCTAATCAAATAAGCCCCTAAATAAGCTGAAACAGCTACGGCTTATTAACTTGGGCTTAAGGCCCAAGTGACTATAACAAATAAATGGAAGAAGACTTGGACGGATGAGCTAATGTAGCATGATGGTTAAGGCATTGGTGTTGTGAGTGAGTGGTCAGGGGTTCAAGTCTAAGTAACACCTTTTTTTTACATTTTTTTAATTTTTTTATATTTTTGAAAACTTAAAGAATAAAGACGTAGATTACACTTTTTAAAACACTAAAAATAAAGGAGATATAAGCTGAATCTCAAAATTAAGCTCTCAAAAAGCTTTTCAAGTTGACTGTTTTAGAAACTTGGCTTTTAAGAGCTAAAAAGCTAGTTTGCATTCAATTAAGCACACATACTTCAAATAAGTACCAATTTTAAATCTAAAAGTTGTCCTAGAAAGCTTATGATATGCAAAAGAAAATTTTGATAAGCTAAATGAATCAAAAACACTATAAGACTTATAAATTTAATGATCAAAACAGCAAACTCAGAAACAAGCACTTAAAGCTCAAAATCTAATTAAGCTAGAATCGTCAATAAGCTATAATAGAAACTAAGCTTTTGGAAATTTAATCAACAACTATTAAGCTACAAAAATCAATCATAAAACTAAACACTATAAGCTAGAAATCTAGATTTAAAAACTAAGTTATAACAACTACTTTTTTTTTGGCTTTTTGAGAAAAAATTTATGAACTTTAAAAGCTAATTTACCCTAAGAAATAAGCTAGAAATGTAAAAAACAAGTTTTAAGCTACCTTCACCTATATGAAATCTAAGAGCCTACTTAATTTTAAAAGCTAAAACCTAATTAAGCTACCTAAATTCCTAATCCAAATGGACTGCAGTACCTATCTACTGATGCATTTGACAAAGAGTCAAAACCAAATTGCATGTGACCTTGGTGGTCAATCCTGCAATGAACACTCTCAATGAGTGTGTTTGATTACTTAGCAAGCAAAATTCCAAGCCTAGGAAGGCTTGGATCAAATCTAACTAGCTAACTTAAAACAAATACCTCCCCTGGTGCACAGCTTATAAAATCAACCTTAACTTGTTAGATTTTGAAAACTAACTTATGAAAACAATTTTTCTACTGGATTTAAATGATAATGAAACTAACTCAAGCAAATTGCACAACTCAGTTTGACTTTAAGGAGTCAAACACCACTAAACCAAACACTCCTTTATACTAGACAAATTCCATTTAAACTTTAGATTTTAAAATCTAGCTAGCAAAACCTAAATACCAGATATCAAATAGCTTATGACTATTCTAATGAGCTTATATTAATAAGCTAATAAGCAAGAGACACAGATCTAAGAATTATGCTAATTATTTTTTTGGTTTTTATGATTTATGAAATAATATAAAGCAAAATGAAATCTAAACTGCACAAGCTGAAAACATATAACTAGACATGATCAAATAAGCACAATGAAGCAGATATAAGATCAAATAAGCAACTAGATAAGTATATTAAGCAGATTTAAGCTAGAAATTTAAAGACAAAGGAAATAAATGAAAACTTATAGAGTGCTTTAGCTAAACAAAAGCAAAAATGCTCAAAGAGCTTATCAACTAGCTCTGACTTATTTAGAATAAGCCAGTAAAGTCCATGGAAGCTCATCCTTTGCTAGCTTCCCTTCTAAATATCCAAAATCCATTAAGCTAATGTACTTAAGCTGGTTTTAAGGTTATAGTAGATTAAAGCTTATTAGAGCTCGATTACAAGCTTAGAGACTTGTAAGAGCTGAGACAGAACTTATCATGAGCTTATGAATCATTACACAAACACTAGAGCTTATTGAGAGTTTAAGAGTAAAAATAGATGATTAAAACTGAACTTATGATTTCATTAATTTTCAAAACGGATTACAAAGCTTGAATAAAAGAAATTACAAATACTTTTAAAAGAAAAATTACATTTAAACTTAAAATACAAAAGCTATTTTTAAACTAAAGATTATGCCAGAAAAAAAGATCTCCTGTGTGTGAGGAATGAGGGTCTTTATATAGCCCGTTGGAGAAGCTTCTAGTCTGTTTACACGCTCCTCAGTCCTCAATTCTTAGCCCTTGATCATCTCTCAATCATTGGATGCTTATTTCCCACTGTTGGATTAGATTTTGTCACACGGATTGCCAGCGTGGCAATCCGTGATTGTGACACCTTTGTGCTTCTTCTGAGTGTGAGTTAAGTGTAATTTCTCCAATTCCTTGTGCTTCTTTACTTAACCACGTGTCGTTCTTTGAAAGGGATTGACCAATGAGAGCTCATGGATGACGTTTGTTGCTGCCAAGGTGTACTTTAATACATGAATTACCTTTTTTATCCTTCAATTTAAGCTTGCCCTTTGTTTTGACCCTAGGGTAAAACGGGGGAGACGATGAACAGTGTTTAACTGTTTTTCCCGCTCGTTTTTTTAACTGAAGGGGTAAGGGGGGTTGACTGGGTAGTTGGGTTGTTTGACTTGGGCTTATACACAAAGGGACGTGCTAAGGGTTTGATTTTGGACTTGGTTAATATAGAAAGATAACGATCGTTATCTTTTATTAATAAAAAGATAACGACTGTTAGGGCATTTAGGGATGATTTTTGTAATTTTGGAATTTATGAGGGACTGATTTGGAAATATTTGGAGTTTTGTCTTTTTGTGGTTTGACTTAAGTTGACCAAAAGTTGATTTGAGTTGACCATTCTTGACTTTTGATAGCTTTCTCCTGGCTCTTTGCATGCTCTTCCGTTCCCGTGTCCGTGTTTGTCCGGTTTTGACCGTTTTCTTGTGATTTTTGCTTTATCCGTACCTACATAATAAGAAAGACAAAACAAGCAATATACAAGCGTTTTATGCACAGTTTTGGTCTTTTATGGGTAATTTTTGATATAAAACGGATATGTGTTTTCACACATATCAAAATTCCCCAAACTAAACGATTGCGTGTCCTCACGCAATATTACATGCTCTATAACTAAATACCTCGAAACCTCCCCAAACTAATCCTTTAAGAAGTAGTAAAGTCTTTTGTGGGGAGAGTCTCAAAATCTCAAGTTATAAAACACCCCGTTTTCCCTTTTTCAAAGATTTTTCCCTTTTTATGATTTTTTTCTTAATAATTTCCTAACTACAACTTATTCTTGTGTGACACAATGTATTGCTTTCATTATTCATTGATAACTTTCAGGATCACGGAACAAAAAGCACTTTAAAGTGTCTAAAAAGATAAATTCATCGTCCCCGATTTTCACTTCTCCATGCCAAGCTTACAAACAAGATCATTGTAAATTACAAGTTATGATGCTAACACTACTTATAAGAGCTAATTGTGTACTTACTTTTCCTCCCTTATTTCCTAATTTTGTATCTCAATATTTTATTAAAGTCATATACCCGAAGGCTCTTTAAGACTTTTATTTCGATACTTATTAATTCCGAAAATAAAGCGTAACGGTAAAACGCAATAATTAGTTCCTAGCCCTTTTCAAAAGTAAACAATGCCATCAAGATTAAGTCTACATCAAGGCGACCAAAATTTGGCTTCTATTAGATTACTTAAGCAAGGTACCATTTATGTCATATACCCTAAGGCTCTTTAAGACATAAATGGATCAATCTTATTTGCACCATATACCCGAAAGCTCTTTAAGGTACAAAATAAGACAAAAAATTAAGCAACATTATTAAACCTTGGTCCTTTAGAAGGCTACAACATCGGCCACGCCTCCGACAAGATGTAGCAAACATATTTCGACCTCGGTAGTTTCCTCGACCTTTTAAAAGGCTGTAACATCGGTTGTGAGCCGGCAAGATGCAGCAAATTAAGTATTCCTGATGCATTCTACTTATCCCATATACCCTAAGGCTCTTTAAGGGATAAGCAGAATATTTTTTATTCATATGATACATATAGTATGCCAAATTAAGTATTCCTGATGCATACTCTCTCTTAATCACAAAGAAACCAAAGAAAACTTCTGAGAACTAATTATTAACCAAAAAACCGCATAACTCTATTTATTAACAATTACTATTATGGTGAAACAATTTAATGGGAGAAAAAGCCACAATATAACACTTATAAGCTTTAAAGAAATCCAACTATTCTATGTTTAGCATCAAAACTTATAACTACTCTATCATTTCTTGTTCTTCACAATTTAAAATCTCTAATAAAGAAATTAGTGAACACTTAGCCTAAAAAGTTAAGGAGAAAGCTAAGGTTAAAATCGGTCGGGTCAAAATTTACTTTTGTTCTCACCAACGAAAAGTCTACATTCATGTCTTAACACTTATTTTTTAACAACTATTATCATTTTATATATATATATAAACTTAAAATGACAATAAAACAACATGACTTGAATTTTTTTAAATTTTTGCTATTTTTTTAAGAAAAACGGGGTACGTGAGAACAACGGCTGCAGGTATAATCAAATCGATAGATTCTCCCCCATACTAGAACTATAGATTGTCCTCAATGTGAGACTGTCATCCCCATACTAATTTTAAGGCATAATTCAAGTATTAAGGGTTCTCTACGCAAATCTTAAGCCTTTTATTAAGTATGCTATAGACAAACGATAATCGATAAGAAACTATTGGCAAACAAAGGATAAGAAGCTCGAGTGAACCGGGACACAACACCGAACACGAGAGTCTTCAAAAGATGTTGGGTAAATCCTGCAAATAATCACAAGCACAAACAACGAGAAACAGGAAGAGTACAAGCCTCCTCACATCACATTATTGTTAGAAAATAGAAAGAAGAAAAAAAATGGATAAGCATGGGGTGCCTCCCACGAAGCGACTTGTTTTTGGTAACCGAGTCTCAAGCTCGACTCGATCCCTGAATTCATTTGTCCTTAGGGAAAGTTTGGAGATCCGGGATAACCAATGGTGGTGTATCCCCTCCAAAGTAATGTTTGAGACGATGGCAATTTACTTTGAAATTTGAGCCATCTGGGTGAGATAATTTGGCAGTGCCATATGGAAAAACTTCAGTTATAGTGAAAGGGCCAGACCAACGGGACTTAAGCTTGCCCGAGAACATCTTGAGTCGAGAATTAAAAAGCAAGACTTGATCACCAATATTGAAAATGCGGTTTTTGCTCTTAGAGTCGTGAAGCTTCTTTGTTTTCTCTTTATAAATCATAGAATTCTCGCAAGCGTGAATCACGAAGCTCAATTACGCACATTAAGGTTGCAACATCCGGTGTCACCTTGCGATTTTGAGGTCAAAATTAGCATGCTTTAATGCCCAGTAAGCATTATGCTCTAATTCAATAGGAAGATGACATGACTTTCCATACACTAGTTTTTAAACGGGTACTACCATATGGTGTCTTCTCCATTAACCGTCCTTTCTAAAATTCGTTTCAAACCACGATTCGATACCTCAACCTGCCCACTTGTCTGCGGGTGGTAAGCGGTAGGAAGACGATGAATGACCTCATACTTAGACATAACTTTATCAAATTTGTCGTTACAGAAATGGGTCCCACGATCGCTTATGATAGCTCTCGGTGCACCAAATCGGGCGAAAAGGGATTTCAAAAACTTGACTACAACTCTAGCATCGTTGGTGGGGAACGCCTTGGCTTCGACCCATTTGGAAAGTTAATCTACAGCTACGAGTATGTATTTGTTTCCTTTAGATGATGGAAATGGTCCCATGAAATCTATGCCCCAGACATCAAAGATTTCACAAACTTGAATAATATTTTGAGGCATCTCATCACGTTGTGAAATTTTTCCTTGACGCTGGCATGAGTCACAGTTTTTGACTAACTCGTGGGCATCTCTATAAATGGTGGGCCAATAAAAACCTGAGTCAAAAACTTTCTTAGCGGTGTAATTGGCACCGTAGTGTCCCCCGGTGGGTCTACTGTGGCAAGCTTTGAGAATGTCAAAAGCTTCTTTGCCAAAAATACATCGCCTTATAACTTGATCAGCACAGATTTTGAAAAGATAAGGGTCATCCCAAAAATAATGTTTGACATCTTTAAAGAACTTGCTTTTCTGCTGGGAGGTCATTCCTTTGACTATGAAATTCCCCGCGTGGTAATTTGGAAAATCGGCAAACCACGGGGTACTCTGGTCACTACGAGAAGTCACCGTATTTAATGTCTCGAGAGGAAAAGTTTTGTTTATTTCCTTTGGATCGAAAACATTTTCATACGGGTTTTCTAATCGGGAAAGATGATCGGCTGTGTAGTTCTCAGCTCCTTTCGTATCAATCACTTTAAAGTCGAACTCTTGGAGGAGTAGAACCCAGCGAAGCAATCTTGCTTTGGCATCTTTTTTAGCAAAAAGGTACTTAAGAGCGGAATGGTCCGTATATACTATGCTTTTGTTCATGATGAGGTACGACCGGAATTTTTCAAAAGCGTACACCACGGCTAGCATTTCTTTTTCCGTTGTGGTGTAGTTTGATTCCGCTTCAGTCATGGTTTTGCTTGCATAATGTATAGGCCTAAAGTGTTTCTTAATTCGTTGCCCCAGAACCGCACCTATGGAAAAGTCGCTTGCATCGCACATAAGCTCAAAGGGTTGGTTCCAATCGGGGGCAATCAGAATTGGAACTTCGGTTAGTTTCTTCTTTAAGGTCTGAAAAGCTTGAATGCATTCTTCTGAAAAATAAACGGAGTGTTTTTCTCAAGGAGATGAGTCATGGGTCGAGAGATCTTTGAAAAGTCCTTGATAAATCTTCGGTAGAAACCAGCATGGCCGAGAAAACTTCGGATACCCTTGACGGTTGTTGGATGAGGTAACTTAGCAATCACATCTATTTTGGCTTTGTCGGCTTCTATTCCTTTCTTTGAAATTTTATGTCCAAGAACGATACCTTCTTTCACCATAAAATGGCTTTTTTCCCAATTAAAAGCTAAATTAGTGTCTTCACACCTTTTAAGCATCTTTTCTAAATTGGTTAGGCACGTCGAGAAAGAATTTCCAAAAATCAAGAAGTCATCCATGAACACTTCCATTGTCTTTTCAATCATGTCATGGAAGATTGCCATCATACATTACTGAAACGTGCCTGGTGCATTGCATAAACCAAAAGGCATGCGACGGTAAGCAAACGTTCCATATGGGCAGGTGAATGTGGTCTTCTCCTGGTCCTTTGGATCGATTGGTATTTGAATGTAACCCGAGAAACCATCGAGGAAACAATATAATTCATTTCCCATGAGTCTCTCAAGCATTTGATCCATAAATGGCAAAGGAAAGTGGTCTTTTCGGGTAGCTTCGTTCAACTTGCGATAATCAATGCATACTCTCCATCCTGTTACAAGTCTAGTCGGCACTAACTCATTTTCATCGTTGGTCACTACGGTCATCCCTCCCTTCTTCGGTACACAGTGCACCGGACTCACCCAAGGACTGTCTGAGATTGGGTATATTAATCCAGCATTGAGAAGTTTTTCAACCTCTTTCTTGATAACATCATGGATCTTTGGATTAACCATTCTCTGATGTTGGACCGTTGGTTCGTAATCCTCTTCCATTAGAATCTTATGAGAACAAAATTCTGGGTTTATACCCTTTATGTCGGAAAGTTTCCAAGCAATGGCTTGCTTTCGGGATTTAAGAACCTTTATGAGAGCGGTCTTTTCATCATCACTCAAATCTTTGGCAATTATAACGGGCAACTTGTTGTTGTCTGCTAAAAATGCATATTCGAGATGAGGTGGTAAGTCCTTAAGTTCGACCTCAGGAGGTTCATCAATTGAAGATTTGTCGGTTTTAGCTTCGCAGATTCTAAGTTCCTTTCTGTTTTCCGGTAAATAACTTCCTTGGTTTGGAGACGGTGAAGGATCACTATTAAGAAGAGATTCGAGAAGGAGAATGTCCCCCTCTAGGTCAAAATAAGATTCATCAACTTCCGGTGAAATTGGATCGTCGACGATAGCTAAGAAAGCATCAGTTTCTTCAAGAAGTAGAAAATTACTATCCCCGAAAGGAGTGAGAGTCGGAGAAGAACTTGAAATAATCGGATCGAATGCGGGAGTGGGATTGCCACTTGCAACAACGTCGGAGAATCCTAGAACTTCTTGCGAGTATTCTTCACACGTAGCATCAATAAGATCGACTCGGTTTCATGACTCAAGGTTATTATATGAAATGGAAGGAGTATCACCACATATATGAGTCAACGATTGATCATCATGTCTAAGGGTAATTTCACCTTCATAAACATCTATCAAAGCATGAGCCGTACTCAAAAATGGTCGCCCGAGAATCAACGAAACTCGAGGATCGGCTACAAAGTCTAACACCACAAAGTCGACCGGAAAGTAGAACTTTCCTACCTTAACAAACACATTTTCGGCTACACCGGTTGGTCTTGAAATTGTACGATCGGCTAATTCTAACACCATTTTAGTATCATTAAGGCCAGGGAGTCCAAGCTTTTTCCAAATGGAAAGAGGCATGAGATTAATACTAGCACCTAGATCGGCTAGAGCTAAGCAATTATCAAACTCCGAAAATTCACATGGAATGAGAAATTGAGCGGGGTCACCAAGCTTTTATGGAAGCTTTTTGAGGACAACCGCACTACAATTTTCATTCAAATGTGTCTTGGTTAACTCGATTAACTTGTCTTTGTTATTAAGCAACTTTTTGATCATCGGAGCAAATTTAGGCATATGAATGAGAGCATCTGCAAAACTTAGCTCAAAATGAAGATCACGGAAAATTTCCATAAACTTTAAAGCTAGGATATCATCCTTTTCACGGAGCTATTCTTTTGCAAGTCTTGAAGGGTATGGCAAATTAGTCTTGGTCTTTTTAGAAACAAAAGGCTCATCAATTGGTTCTTTGTCTTTGTCTTGCTCTTGGACCAAAGGAGGTTGGATGTCTTCGGTGCTCGGGAGCACCGTATCCTTTGTCACCTCGGGTTCCTTTTCCACCACCGGCGGTGGAATCGGAGGTCCATCATAAGACACACCACTTCGGGTAGTGATGGCCTTGGCTTCATTCTTTGGGTTTGGTATGGTATTGCTTGGAAGAAAACCTGAACGTGGAGTAGAATTGTTGAAATTATTACAAAGACTAGTCAACAGACTCGTAACATTAGCCATTTGATCTTGTAGACCTTGATTTTGACTTAGTACATTCTTCATCAAAGCATCGTTTGCCTTCACATAAGCTTGAAAATCATCATTAGTAACTCCTTGTTTTTGAGAAACCGTGTTTTGATTAACCGGGGCTTGATAAGCTGGTGGTTGGTGTGGTGGATTTTGATAAACGGCTCCTTGATTGCTTCCACGATTCTGGTTGAAATTGTTTCCACGATTTTGGTTAAAATTTGAATTGAAATTATTCCCTTGATAACGACTTTGATTATTTCCTTGATTGTTTTGAACATTTGGTTGGTTAAAACCAGGTGGTCTCATTTGATTAGCCACAGTAGAAGGACGGTTTCCAGAATTTCCTTGAACAAAATTGCCAACGGCGGCTGTTTGTTGAAATTGGTGAAAATTATCATGAAAAACAGGAAATTCATTTCTTGTTAAAGGACAATTATTGAAATTATGATTAGCACCATAAGTAACACATACTTCCTCAACCGCTTTGACGGTAGCGGGAGTCGTAACAACTAACGCTTTCATCTCACTAATTGATTTTTCTAAACGATTCATCCTAAGATCCATTTTATCCTCGAGAGTTGCGGTGATTTGTTGAAGTTCGAAAGAATTAGAGGGTGAAGAAGAAGGAGGAGGAGCATTCGTACTCACTCTTGAAATGGCGTTCCTTGAATGTCGAACTTTTGCCTTACTCTCGATAATAGGTAAACAATCATTAGGCATCTTTTCCAAAAAGTAACCACCCGCGGCGGAATTCAACGAATCTTGATCATTGTAATTCAAGGCATTATAAAACGTATCGATTTGATGTGTTAATGAAAAACCATGATGAGGACAAGCACGTAAAAGGTCCTTGAAACGATCCCATGCCTCGTAAAATGTTTCGTTGGCATATTGATGAAAGTTCGTTATCTCATTGCGAAGATTTGTCGTTTTTGAAGGTTGAAAGAATTTGTGAATGAACTTCGAAACTAGATCATCCCAAGTCAAAATGGATTGAGGAGGCTCTTTATCTAACCAAGTTTTTGCCACTCCATCAATTGAAAACAAGAAAAAGCAAAAGCTTAACAGTTGTGCTAGGCACATTTTGAAATCGAAAATTATTGGTGATCTTTTCAAAATATCGGATGTGACTATGAGGATCCGTTTTGTCACCATCACCATAAAATTTGTTAGATTGAACAAGGGTGATGAGACTCGGTTTAAGTTCAAAACTATCCGCTTGAGACGGAGGAATAACAATAGCATCCTCAAACCCCCCGGTGGGTGCTTGAAGGAGCTCGGCCATGGTACGATTGTCGGCCATCGGTATCTCGGGTACCTCAACAATAACCGGTGTTAATTGTTGTTGCTCTTGTTGTCGAGATCGTCTACGGTTACGCGTTTGAGAACGAGTGCGCATGCACTAAAAAATTAAAAAGAAACAAAAAGATTACACTACTTTTTTTGATTTTTTTTTAACGGACAAAAGGAAGACAACTTAAACCAAATAATCAAATTTACTTCACGGTAACTCTTAAAAATTTTACTTTTTAAGGTGAGCCGTCGTAGCCCTTCCGTAAATGACACAAATGATGACAAGTTTTGAAATCTTTAATCGAGTTTAGGGTAACTTATTATTACGA
The DNA here is from genome assembly GCA_026074375.1 of Tanacetum coccineum. Lineage (NCBI taxonomy): Eukaryota > Viridiplantae > Streptophyta > Magnoliopsida > Asterales > Asteraceae > Tanacetum > Tanacetum coccineum. The sequence continues at coordinate 11,281 of BQNB010050321.1, read as the reverse complement.
GTAATACCAAGTATCAATGGAAGGTATTATTTGTTGGAGGTTTTCCTACAAACATTTAAAATTTTATTTGTTTTTAAAGAAATTTTTATATTTTTGATTTTTATTTTTATTATATTTTATATGATAATTATACTAAAAAGAAAAGAAAAATATTTTTACTTTTATATTTTTTTAATTTTTTTGGATTTTTGATTTTTTAACAAAAACAAAACTTTCGAAAATGAAAGGGTCTTCAAATCTTAATCAACAAACGCAAACGAAGGAATCTTAATCACAAATCCCCGGCAGCGGCGCCAAAAACTGATTGCTAGTAAATCATACACGTATAATACTAATATCACTAGAGCAATTAAGAAAATTCCCAAAGTCTCCCTTGAGGAAAATTCACTCTAAAAGATATATATATATATATATATATATATATATATATATATATATATATATATATATATATGTGTGTGTGTGTATATATATATATATATATATATATATATATAATACGTATATTAACCGGGAAGTTTGATTCCCGGGTCGTTATCCCCCAACGATTTATGAAATTGAAACCACGTTCTTGTTTGGACAAAGATTTGAATGGAAGCAAAGATTGATTTGATTATCTATAACTACTAATTAAAAACAACAATTAAATTAAGCAAACAAAAGAATTTAATGCACAAAGACAATTAACGGGAACGAAGAAAACGCGACAATTAAGCAACTAAGACAAGATTAATTCCTAAAAATGAAATTAAAATTTCTAAACCTAAAGTAAGACAAAAGAAAATTTTAAGAGGAAGAAAATTATCATTTTTTTATGTTTTGAATTTTTTATGAATTAAAAATTAATTTAACCTATTTAAATTCCTAGAAAATAGTAAATAAATTCCTAAAAATTCTAAAAAATGATTTTTAAACTTAGAAAAATCTAAAATAATATAAAAACTCAAAAAACTATTTTTAATAATAAAATCCTATTTTTATATCTAAATTAAAAGGCTTTAAGATGAAATTAAAATTTTAAAAGTGATAAAAATGATCTAAATGCTGTAAACCTAAAATTATTTAATTTAAGACTAAAAACTATTTTTTTTATTTTTAAAAATTATTTTTATATTTTTAATTGATTTTTGAAACTTTTTATCTAAGAAAAATGAATAAAAATTAAGAAATAACAAGAAAATTACCAAAAATTCACGATAAATCCTAAAAGTTACAAAGAACAAGAGAAAAATGAAAATTAGTCCCCAGCTTATTTAATAAGCTAGGGAAAAATCAAAACTAGCTACGGCTTATTAATAAGAGAAAGAAATGAAAAAGTGCATAAAGATAAAATGAAATTGTATCCTAATGGATGAGCTAATGTAGCACAATGGTAAGGGTTGTGTGTGTGTAAAGGGGAGGTCGTGGGTTCGAGTCCCAACCTCATCTTTTTGTTATTTTTTTTATTTTTGAAAACTTAAAGAAACAAAGATGTAAATAAGCTAAGAACAAACACTTTTAATAAAAACACTTACTCATGAAAAATCCTAAATAAGCCAGAAATAAGCTAAAAAAACAATTAAGACTTAGAGAGATTTTTTTGAACTTTTTACTTAAACTAAATAAGCTAAAAACTTGAATAAGCTATAACTAGAACTAAATAAGCTATGAATACTTTAAAACTAACCTAATAAACAAGTCTATGCTAAAAAAAATATGCAAAAACAAGAAGCAATGAGCTAAAAATAAGAAATAAGCACTTAACTAAAACTGTTAACCAAACAGGCCTTTAGGGCTGACTTTGAACTTAAAAATAAGTAGTAAAATGGATCCTTATGCTAAAAAGCTCTCTAATACTTTAAAGATAAGCTAAAACTCTTCTCAAATCTATGATCAAAAAACATTTTGAAACTTAATTGCTTATTAAAAAGGCAAATTGAAAACAACTTATACTAAGAACACTTAATTCTTTTGGTTTTTTTTATATGGTTGAAAAGACCAGAAGCAATTTTAAAAGCTAAATTCAAATAAACAAATGAGCTTAACTTTAAAAAGCAAATTGAAACAGATAAGCTTTAGACCCTAATTTATTTGAAATCCAAATATCAAATCCTAAAATCTACTTTTACTAACTCAAAGCTTATCATGAAAATTTCTTTTTTTTAGAGTTGCTGATGCATTTGACACTCAAATGTCCAAATTATAACAAATGTAGGCTTGAAACAACTAAGTGACATCAAATTAAGAGGAAACAAACCAATTATAAAATCTAGATCAAACTTAAGCTTCTTAATGCAAATGAAGTTTTGACAGATTTGAGTTTATGAAAATCTAACTAGTGAAAACTATATTGACCCTAATCTAACTATTGAAACTAGTTTAAACTAACTCAAATGAGTTATTAAAACAAATATCTAAGGACCAAATTGATACTACCAATACTAACTTATAGTTAGTACTGCTGTGCCAAACACCCCCTTATTTTTATCAAAGTCCATTTAAACTTATGAAATAGAAATTTTATGTAAAAAAATTAGGTACCAGATTTCTAACAACTTATAGCAAACCTAATGAACTAATATTAATAAGCAAATAAGCCAGAAATAAAGGACTAAGAATTATGCTAATATTTTTGGTTTTTATTAATTTATGAGAAAAGAAATGCAAAACTAAGTACTATACTATAAAAGCTAAAAAGAAATAATCAATCATATCTATTAAGCATAAGTAGACAATATTAAGCACAAATAAGCCAATTATAAGCAGAATAAACAAATGATAACCTAATAAGAAGATTTAAACTAGAATATAGAAAAGGAAATAGGAAACTAACCAAAATCTTAGCTAAACAAAGGTTATTAATGCTCAATTGAGCTTATCTACAAGCTCTGACTTATTGTAAATAAGCCAGTATAGTCCAATGAACTCTTCCCTTTCTAGTTCAACATCCAAAAGCTCCAAATCCAATAAGCAAAGGTACTTATAGCTGATTTTAAGGTTTGAGTAAATTAAGGCTAATTAGAGCTAAAATACCAGCTTAGAGACTTGTAAGAGCTTATGAGAGCTTGTTGTGAGCTTAAGAAACAGTATCATACATTTGACTTATATTAAAAACTTTAACAAGTGAAAAGAGATTGTGAAAACTAAATGATGATCTTATTAATACTCAAAACAATTACAATGCTTAAGAAATCAGATTACAAGAGCTTAAAAGGGGAAAATTACATTTTAACTAAAAACTACATAAACTAAATTTTTTTGAAAGAAAAATTACAGGAAAAAGATATATCTATGTGTGTGAGTGAATGAGGCTATTTATAGCCTTAAGTAGATCCTTCTAGGTCCTCAGGACTCTACACACTCCTTCCAATCATGTCCATTCATTCTTTCAATCATTAGCTCTTGATTCTTGGCCGTTGGATCAAGTAGATGAGCATACGGATTGCCAGCATGGCAATCCGTGTGTCAGGGAATTTGTGTTTCTTTTGTGAGACGTTTTAGTGTAATTCCCCAATCATTGGTGTGTTTCTTCACTTGACCACATGTGATTCTTTTGTAAGAATTGACCAATAGGAGTCTCTTAATGACGTATAACCCTCCCAGCTTGTACCTTATCCATTGAATTACCCATCCGTGTATCCAATTACCTTTTGCCCTTTGATTTGAGTGAATGGTAAATCGGGGAAGATGGTGAATAGTAATAACTATTTTTCCTGCTTATTTTTAATTGAAGGGGGGGGGGGGGTAAGGCTTTGACTGGGTAAATGGGCTTTGTGAACTTGGGCTATTAATAAAAAGGTTGGACCGGCTATGGTTTATTATGGGTAGATAACGCCCGTTATCTTTTTATTAATAAAAGATAACGGGGTTAGGGTTTAGGGATTTTTTTGAAATTTTGATTTAACTTTGAGGGACAGGTTTGGTAACTTAGGATTTGTTTTTTTGTGGTTGACCAAGAGTTGACTGAGGTTGACTTTGATAGCATTCTCCCAGCTCTTTGTGTGCTCTTCCGTTCCCGTGTTCGTGTTTGTTTGGTTTTAACCATTTTCTTGTGATTCTTGCTTTATCTGTACCTACACAACCACAAAGACAAAACAAGCAATATACAAGCAATTTATGCATAATTTTGGTCTTTTAAGGGTCATTTTTGATATAAAACGGATATGTGTTTTCACACATATCACGTGACATTGTCTATCTTTTGTCGGACGCTCTTTCTTGTAAGGTTGAGGCTTTTTGGGTTTAGTAGGATAAGAGTTTTTAAGACCCTTACCTTTCTCTTTCCCTTTAGCCTTACCTTGCGGTTTTTTCTTCTGGACTCTACCACTTTGAATCGCCATCACTTGTGGTGTAGAGGAAGCACCAACAATTTGCTGCTTGTTCCTCTTAATGCTTTTCTCAAATTTAATAAGCAATGAATGCACTTCACTTATTGTCTTCTCCATTGATTGCATATTGTAATTTTGCACAAAAGCTTGAAATTCACTTGAAAGTGAATTCAAGATAAAACTCATAGACACTTTATCAGGAAAAGCATAGTTGAGTGTAGCCAATTGATCCAGATAGCTTTTCATCAATAGAACATGATCGCTAACGGATTGTCCTTCAGCCTGCTTACATGAATGGAACATGTTCACCAACTCTTGGAGTTCAACACCCGGAGGTTTTCCATACATCTTTTGGAGCTCAGTAATCATCTCTTGAGGAGATTTGTTTTCAAATTGCTGATAGAGTTTTGGAGACATAGTTCCAAGCATCAAACAAGCAACTTCATTGTGACGATCAAAAAGAGCATTCCAATCAGCAAGAGCTTGATTATCAGCACTTGCGGCAGGTGCAGGTGGCAAGGGTGTTTCAAAAACATCCTGTAATTTTTCAGTACGCACAACAAGTTTGAGCGCACGCAACCACTCATTAAAATTTGGTCCAGTAAGTTGATGCTTCTCAAGCATTGACCTGAAAGCCAAACTTTTTGTTTTGGTTTGGGATTGTTGAGTGCCATCTACAAATAAACAAAAGTTCACATTATTATTTTCGATAATACTTTCTTTAAAGAAAATTAAATACCCATGCTTATAAAATAAAGCATTAATTTTCGATAAAGCTAGGATCCACCTTGACATAACCACCACCGCATCAGTTGATCTGCTAGTGATGATGATTATTCAAAGGGTAATTAACGTTTAATAATTGCACCTACACAACCCTACATTATGGGACTCACTTATGTACTCACAGTGAACATTCAAAAAGTAAGGCATGTTTATCCATCATATGCATGAGTTTAAGTTCTCACATATCTAACTTGATTAAGTCATTCCAACAAAAAACTGTGATTATAAGCACTGAACGTCTCACTTGATAAGTGTAATATATCAATCACCTTGGGTTACAAACCAAGAATAGGTCTCACTAATCATGGAAGAGTAAGTGCAAGTGTTTTTCTAGTTGGATGGCAAAAAGACTTGGTTTGAAAGGGTATAGATTTTTTTTATCGTGTCAAAACCATGTACAAAGAGCATGCAACATCTTTGTATCATGAATTTTATAAAACTATAATTTATAAAAACACCTTATGGACTATAAATTGCTAGTCTAATCATGAAAGATTTTATATCGGATGTAAGCCGAATCCACTTTTGACTTTTTGCAATATAATCCATAATAAATTCTGAATTTCGATAACGTTAAGTCAAATTTTTAATATGTATTTCGAAAAACCCTTTGCTTTGATGTACAATACATAACAATTTATCAAAAGCAAACGATAACAAACAACTTGAAAACTTATATCCGATTAACATATTAATCACATACCACATCATAAACCAATTGATGAAAACTTAAATCTATGTGATTTAAATTCAAAACCACATAGCATAAAACTGTCAAAACTATTAAAATTTTACTTCAGGTCACATCAGAGTGCAGCTAGAGTCTTCTCGAGCCTTAGCTCAAAACTACAAAGTTATAGATCTACAAGTCGTGGACCATCCACAAAAATTTTAAATTTTTTCGATATCGGATGAATTTATTATGAATCTTTTTTACTAACATGTGTCATAACACTTACGATAAACGTAAAATTCAACAAATACACATCCAATAACCGATTATCATCATTATGAATGTTTAACAACTTAACAGTTATTATATGTTCAAAAAGCATAATACACATGTCATCAATCCAGGGTAAACTTGCAAGTTCCACATGGATCTCATCAAATTAACATTAATAAAGCATGAAGATTCATATAACTACATAATACATACCGATTAGTAACAATTAATCTACGATATCCATCAAATAAAAATTGCATACATCTTAGGGTTTTGTCTAATTAATTTTATTAACCCTAATTAGGGTTTATGAACACAAGATCATCAAATAAAAATTAAGACAACATCAAAACCTAGCAATTTAACGTTCTTGATAACAATTATGCAATTTATAGATTTATATGACCGGCTCTTGACGCCACTGTTAGAATTAGTAGTCATTAAGATCATATTAACTATTAATAAATACGAGCACGCAGCGGAAGACTAGCACGTAAGATCATTCACATAGTCATATAAATTAACATAATAATACTAAAGAAAGCGTACCTTTTTAGCAAATCTTAAATAATTAATCAAGACAATATAAGATCAAAGTATGATCCTCTTTGATTCGTACGCACGTGTGTTAGCGATACAATTAGAATGTCGCTTTTTATTAAACAATAACAAAACAACTTACTTTAAGTTCATTAATAAATCGGTTTTCCACTTGGTTGGGTGTAGCCGTTTGACTCAACACGAGAGAATGGGAAGAGAAAAGAAGTTTTGCTTTTAGGGTTTCACCAAAAGATATATCAAAACAATGAGCCTTGATTTGTTTATATAGGCATAAGGAATTTGTTATAAGGAAACAAATTCCCACCTCCTCTTGTTGAGGTATAACCGGCCCCAAACACAAGCCCACAACCTAAGCCAAAACTTCCCTTTTCTCATTATTTAACATTAAGTCCTTTATGTTAACATTTAACGACCATTAAATAAATTACGTTAAGTAACTAATTAATTAACGACCGTTATCTTATTATTTACACAATTAATATAAATTAATTAATATAAATTAATTAATTATATTTATTGAATCCAAACGCTATCGTGTGCGTCTCCAAAGGCCGGAGTCGCATTCCGGACATATATTATTTACGTGTACAATTTTTCAGATGCATCATCTGTACCAGCAATGTTGGTTTTATGTAATACACCACTATTCAGGTTGTTAACAAAAAATGTATACCTATTGCTATTGCTTTTTTATTAATATATCCCCGTCTTTATTCCAACACCCCATAACTTTACTCCCTAACAAAATGATGTAAATCTTTGCAGCTTTTCATCAGATCAGTTGTTTTCATGGAGAAGGAATTTGTGTTGATGATGTGGATTGAAGACAGGGTATTCGGATACATAAAAATACCTGGACAACCCACTGAACCAGCAAGGTTGGTTTTATGTAAAACACCACTTTGCAGGTTGTAAACATAAAACACATACACTGGATGGCCACCGTTGCTCTTTATTAATATATCTCCATCTTTATTCCAACACCCCATAACATCTATGTAGCCATAAGGAACAATCTCTTCTTAATGTGACACCCATTCTTTCTTGTGGTTTAAGAGCCAAACCTCCATGGTCCTAGTACACACATATCCAACTTCACCATTTAGATCAACCAACTCATCAAGAGAACAACTATATTTTTTCCATATATCACACATTCATCTCGGATGTTCAATCATCCCAAATTCCTATTTCTTTACATCAAACCAGATTACTTCTCTTCCACCATCTCCCGTTTTGATGTCAGAATAACGGGCCAACCAATGCAGATAGCCATTAGCAAATACGGCTGTACATGTTATTAGATAAGACAGTACTTGGGGTATTTCTCGCCATGAGTTTGTGCCAAATGCATGCACCATTGTGCATTTATATTTCTTCACCATATCAGGGCTTATCTGGTGGCGCATATTCTTTTAGCAAAAAATACACCATCTTCCAAGTGTTGGTGGAAGTATCAAAACCAAGCCCACAAGACTCTCTGCGCATGATCCTATTAAAACGCAATAATGGAAACGGTGGAAGCTCATAACATATTTTCTTAGAGGATGGGCCACTGCCAACGAGGTTATTACATAACCATCGTCTTGTAATATGCACATCAACCCGTTGCAAGAACCCCAGACTTGAATTTTGAATATAGATCATCTAGAGAGCGGTCCCTTGAGTAAATACTCCAAAAATGGTCCCTCTTTCGGCTCCAAGACATAATAAGTAGTTCCGAGTTGTTTAGACAAATGTCGAAATGTTTAAAATTGAGTTCATTCTCTTATGTTTGATTAGAATATTTGGAGTGTTACAAGTCCGGGTCAGTAGGTGTAGCGTACAAGTCTTGTGGCTTATTTTGTAAAAATAAACATACGGCGGAGCAATCGTCCCTACAATGAAAATTTTACAAGAAAGGGGGACATCAAGATTTGTACAAGTGAGTGGAGTTTTGGTAGAAATAATAGTTGGGTTGTTCGTTATAGAAAATTGAACATAGTAGACAAAACATGTCTAAAGTGCAAAGTTTATTATTGTCGTACACCTGAGAGATTGATAGAATTTCGCAATGAATAAGGCTTGCGTGGTTTTCCTTAAGATGGCTTTTTCACCCGCATGATAAACGGCTCAACAAAAAATCAAAATTCATTATCCTAAAAAGATGGAGAAACTTGTCAATAATGATCGCCTAATGGAAAACTTGATGAAATCGAGGTATTTGTAAAAAGAATACCGATTAGTAGAAAGGAACTTAAGAATGATGTTGAAAGTGTACACACGAAGTTTAGTCGACTTGAACATGTGGTTAAACATCGTCTAACTGAGAGTTATGAGAAATATTATTATTGGTCTTATGAGAAAATGGACATGGATCTACCTACTTACATTAATGAGAACTGATTCTCCAATGATGAGCAACGACTTCTTAATCAAGTATTTTTTTCTAATTTTATTTTAATGTATTTTTTTTTAAATATTTTATGGCAAAGTTGATGTTATAAACTGAATTTATCAAAGGAAGAATTAAAAATAACATATTTTCATAAAAGCAAAATAATCAGTTGTAGAATTACTATACTAAACTTCACATTAAATTATTAAAAAAACAGAACATTTAATTCAGTTCGGTCCGGTTTGGTTATAAACTCGTGTTCGTGACCATGCTTAGTTTTGGTTATAAGCTCAATTGATTATTTTGCTTTTATGAAAATATGTGATTTTTAGTTATTCCTCTGATAAATTCAGTTTATAATACCAACTTTGCCATAAAATATTAAAAAAATACAATAAAATAAAATTAGAAAAAAGTACCTGATTGTGTCGTTGCTCATCATTGGAGAATCGGTTCTCTGTAAGTAGGTAGGTCCATGTCCATTTTCTCATATGCGCAATAATAATATTTCTCATCACTCTCAGTTAGACGATGCTTAACCTCACGTTCAAGTCGACTAAACTTGGTGTGTACACGTTCAACATCATTCTTAAGATCCTTTCTACTAATCGGTATTCTTTTTACAAATACCTCGATTTCATCAAGTTTTCCATTAGGATATTGTATTCGATCATTATCGACAACTTTCTCCATCTTTTTAGGATAATGAATTTTGATTTTTCTCGAGCCGTTTATCATGCAGGTGAGACTACCATCTTCAGAAAACCACGCAAGCCTAATTCATTGCTAAGTTCTATCAATCGCTCAGGTGTACGGCAATAATAAACTTTGCACTTTAGACATGTTTTGTCTACTATGTTCAATTTTCTATAACGAACAACCCAACTATTATTTCTACCAAAACTCCACTCACTTGTACAAATCTTGAAATCCCCCTTTCTTGTCAAATTTTCATTGTAGGTGCTTTGAACATCTGTTTGGAATATCTCAGATATCTTACCACGTAATTCTACTTCCGAATTGCCCGCTATCCGCTGGAAATAGAAAGGTAAAAAATTTCCATCATGTAAATCAAACATAAGTTCTGACTCCGTGTTCATATTCGTCTTGTTTGTGATCTAGGTTTTAAAAAGCGTGAAGCGCTCCGTTGCGATAAGGGTGAGGCACCAAGGCGAAAGCCCACGCATCACGTACCCGAGGCGCGAATATAATAAAAAAAGACTTCTAAATTGTATATAGTACACATCACACATTAATACCACATTTAATACCAAAAGATGCCATGTATTCTCATTGTTTGAAATTCCATATTGCTACAATATATAAATAGTTGAAAACGAATATCAAAAGTCTCATTTTGAATAATTAGTAGCAATCCAACGATAGTTTTGTGTCCATGAATCCTCCAAGACTACTCTAGACGTCATATTAGGATTTGATGCATATTGTCTCTTACTTATATCAAGAATTGGTCAAATTCGACCCACATATTACACATAAGCCCAATATAAGAAGCCCAATATACATTCGTAAGTCCAAATTTATGTTAAAGGTCTAAAGTACATGATGCGGCAAAAAGCGCTTATGGTCACCATGAATCATGTGATCACAACACATTAGGGTCTCTGATGCAATAGGGTTGTGCATCAAGCCTCAGGTGCCCCAAATGCGGGGGCGTTTTCAATCACAGTTTGTGATTGGGCTCGTGTTCGTGACCATGCTTAATTTTGGGTCTACGTGGATAATTCAAGGGTAGAGCTTCGTATTGGGTTAAGTTTGAATGCGGGAATGGGTTCACGACGAGAACTGCTAGAGTTTTAAGTTAGTGTTCGTGATCGTGTTTGTAATCGTATCCGACTCAAAGTTCAGTTTGTGGTTTAGAGGTAAATCTTGGTCATAATCGTTTAATGATCATATGTTTATTCATGAGGACGTTGCTATTCCGATATAATAATAATAATAATAATAATAATAATAATAATAATAATAATAATAATAATAATAATAATAATAATAATAACCCTTCATAATTCAATAACAAGACACAAAGTATATTTAGTTTCCATTTAAATTGATAACATTAGGAAACCACAAGCTATGAAGCTGCCTTGAGATTTTCATCATCAGTTTAAACATTTTCTGAACTGTTTTTAGTTTTATAAAACCAGGTCATAATCACAAGTGTTTTACTTACTCTATGTACTGTATACGAGTCGCCTATTTTTTGTAAAAATGGTACAAACCAACAACAGATTTTTAAATCACCCAACCAACCTCCCCACGGTGATCTTTTCTTTTATTAAT